>MU711604.1:0-35682 GCA_026770625.1 Nicotiana glauca | reverse complement strand
ATAATACCGAGTATCGGTCGTACGCATGCTAAGTGCATAATAATATCTCTGAGGGACATATAGCGTTATAAGCTACAATACTCAAGCACAACTGAGGTGCGATGTACAATTTGAATCTCAAGAGCCAAGATGCTCATTTAACGTCATTCCTATGCGGATTCTTAACATATAGCAATTTCTCAAGCCGTCTCACAACTCACACAGCGCAATGCATCACTACGTGAAATATCTGACAAAGAAACATCAACCTAACTACTCCTCCACGAGGACCGCATTACAAAAATGCACACATCTTGCTTGATATAGAGCCATTATTCACATTAAATCTATCCACCGACTTCAAGTCGATTCTGATCACACATAACTAGTCTAATAAACTTTCAAAGGTCCATAATAACTTCCATTTTCTTCATAGAACACAAGAACAACCATCACAATCGGATTAATCCTCCCCAGTTCACAACCCAATATGCCAAGTGCCCTCCAGGCATGAATCTTTAATTTAACGACATCATCTCAAACTTCATACTTGATTTACATCTTTAATGAATCAAGTGACCACATGCCACACTTATATAATCTTCCAGTGGGACACACTCCCACAACCTACCGCAACTATATTTGGGGCGTACCTCCAAACCACTGATCGCACTAACGCTGAAGAGCGATCAAGAATCATTAACCAGGACACAACATTGCTCTCAGGTGACGATGAGGACAATACTAATTTATCTTAACCATTGAAACTTCCTCCCTGCTCATCCGATCTCATGACATCTTGTCTAAAATTTCCTTCACTCGTGTCATTCACTACCCAATTTCCACAACCAGAACTGATTCACCAGCCTGCGTCAAATCAGAACTAACATAGTACAAAGCCACACAATCCGCTAAACAATAGCAAGCTCCCCAACTTGGCTCGAAGCCATATACCACAACACACTATATCCATAACGCATATGCTCCATTGCTGTCGTAATACCATGGTGAGATTTAACTCACTCTTTCATAAGCTTGTGGAATCACAAATCATCTGGAATTTTAACTCTTCTGCATTTTCTTGCATTCACTCACATAACAGTTAAGCTTGCTCTCTAGGCGTCCAAATTTTTACTAAGTCCCAATTTTTTTTCAAAACTTTTGGCAGAGTTTCCTTTGTAATTGGGCATATCCACCTGCCAGAGAATCACCAAAACCATCCTAACAACACGGCTACAACTTAACAAAACATCACAATGTATATCAACAACATTAAATCTCAATACTACCTGTATTATATTATCAAAATTGATACATGGACATGCGTTGCACCTATTTGAATCATGACACATAGAAAATACCTTTCAATTACACATGAGATCTTCTAACATACACATAGGGATACCCCACAGGAGATATCCCACCTGCTTCGCCTCGATTCAGTATTTTAGCATGCCTTCCACAATCATATACCTTACACGGTCATATAATCTTCCTGGGTTTGAACTCAACCCGCAACGTGCTATGTATTTCTCTCCCAACTGGGGAAATTGAAAAGATTCTCCACGCACCCACAACTCGGGGAAACACACCCAATCACAAGGGAAATCAAATATTTAATGGTCCATCTATCATCTAACAGTCCTTCTTCGACACTTCCAAGTCATTTAGACACATCACACAACACCAATATACTCATTACGTAGCTATCTAGCCGACATTCCCCCAATTAGGGACAATACTAAACATATAAGTTCATAATACCAGCTCGCAAAATCAGCACCTCGGTGCTCATGCCATAGGCGAAAATTCGGTCTCAAGTCCTCCAGACCAGCCCAACATGAACCCACGGAGATTACATCTTGCCCCTCGATCGGGGAATCACCAGCCATCAATGCAAATATATTACTGAACGCTCGCGTGCGCATACAGACGTGTGGAAGGAATTTCAAGAGTTATTTCTCAAGCTGAGTCAAATACGCACGATAAGAATTCCAAGAAAATGAAGTGTTTCCTAAACGTTTTGTAGCCTCTCGAGGATAGATACGGACGTCTACGTACCGATCTGCGAGAGCCTACTAAACCGGCTCATAACTCGCGAGGCCTAGTAACCTAGGCTCTGATACCAACTTGTCACGACCCAAACCCGGTCGTGATGGCGCCCAACCCTAAAGCTAGGCAAGCCAGACCAACAGTCATTTTCATGTTAACAATAAATCCCGAAACCGACAATTTAAGGAGAATATAATGGTTTAGAATACTAATCCTGTAATAATAGAATACTAATAATGAGAAGTGCGAAAAACTGATAATAACACTCCCAAAAGATCTGGGGTCACGAGTCTAGAGCCTCTAAACAGAACTAGATAACAACATCTGAATGAAATACTCAAGTCTGAAAGTATATATATATATAAATAAAACTGGAATAAGAAGAGTAGTCGGGTCCTGCGAACATCAGGCAGCTACCTCAACAACTCTGATGAACTCTTAAGACAAAGACTGCTCAGCTAAACTTCCGGTGTACCTGAATCTGCACACAAAGGTGCAGGGAGTAGGGGTGAGTACTAAGTACTCAGTGAGAAATAAGCATATAAAATGTCTGAAGGTAAGAAATCCACGAAATGCCACAAAGCAAAGCTAAAACTATCAATCTGACACCTTACTACGAACCAATGACAACAGCTAATAACAGCTAGCACAAGTAAATGACAATGCATGAATGCAATGCAATGCACATGACCGCTACGGCGCGTAGCCCGATCCATTTAACGTCGACGGCGCTCACTGGGGGTGTGTACAGACTCCGGAGGGGCTCCTTCAGCCCAAGCGCAATATAATTATAACATTCGCTGCGGCGCGCAGCCCGATCCATACTCAGTCCACAATATGCATATGAGTCACGTAACAGATTCAATTAATTTCCCAATTTCCAATTTATTAAGAAGAATATACTTTAGATATTTAACTTCAGGAAAAGTGACTTAGCATTTCATAACAGTGATTAAACACAGGACTGAGATCAATGATTATACAAATCATGCTATCACAATGATATTCATCCTCTAAGGATACTACAGGTCGGCACAAGGCCCCAAACATGGCATTAAGCCCAGATATATTCAACACAGGGTGCGTATCAATCGCCAATATAGAATTATTCTTGTTCGGGATGGACCAAGTCACAATCCCCAGTCATAACCAATCCCGCACCTGCCATGGGATGCGAGTCACGCCCTAAATAGCGTCACAATGTGATAAGCCGGGGTTTCAAACCCTCAGGCCATCATATACACCAACTACTCACCTCTAACCGGCCGTGGACTCGTCCGCAATGCCTTTTCCTTTCGAATTTGCCTCCTCGTGCGTCGAATCTAGTCAAAACCACAGCGAATACATAAATATGGGTCAAAGAAACATAACCCAATCAAAATTACTCGAAAAGTATAATAATTCACGAAGTTGGTAAAACCCGAGCCCCGGGCCCACTTCTCGAAAAATTCCGAAAATCATACCAACGGATTCCTCGTCTCGCCACGAGTCCGTACATATAAAATTTATCGAAAACGGAGTTCGAATGGCCTTTCAAATTCCAAAAATTCATTTTCAAGAACTAAGCCCTAGTTCTTCACAATTTCTACCCAATTTCATGAATTTTAGTGTTGGTTCTTGCATAAAATCACGTTTTCTAGTCAAGAGACTTACCTCCAAGCAATACCCGTTGAAAACCCTCTTCAAATTGCTCAAAAATCTCTCTTGGCGGAGTAAAAATGGTGTAAAATATAAGGGTTCGCGTCTGATATTTTAACTTAACAGTTCTGTCACTGACGCCTTCTTCTATGCGATCGCAATGCCTCTCCTGCGATCGCATAGAGTAAATTTTCCAGGCCCAAAATTCCTTCTCTGCGATCGCAGAACTCACCATGCGATCGCATACCTTTGCCCCCTTATGCTACGCGATCGCATCATCCCTTCTTGCGATCGCACTGTACACTTTCATCAACTTATGCGATCGCACACCCCTTCACGCGATCGCATAGAGTAAAATTCCACCCCCTTCAGATCCTTCTATGCGATCGCAGACCTGTCTATGCGATCGCATAGAACAAAAACTGTCTGCAATTTTCTGCTGCATTAACATGTTCAAAATTTTGCCCGTTGGCCATCCGAAATCACCCCGAGACCCTCGGGACCTCAACCAAATGCACAGATATGTCATATTACTTCATTCAAACTTGCTCGCAACATAAAAACATCATCATAAACATCAAAATCATTGAATTCTCATGGATTCAAGCCTAAGTTTCACTAAAACTTCTGAAACTTGCATTTGATCTAAAACCCGACCTAAACACCTCCGAATGATCTGAAATTTTGCACACATATCCAAATTCACCTAACGGAGCTACTGCAACTCCCGGACTTTCATTCCAAGCCCCGGATCAAAATCTCACCTACCATCCGGAATTCGCCAAAATTCAACCTTAGCCAATTCAAGCCTAAATCTACACCGGACCTCCGAATTCAATTCCGATTGTTCTCCTAAGTCATAATCATCCTCCGAAACTATTCGAATCATCAGAAATCCATTCCGAGCCTTCTAACTCATAGGTCAACATTCGGTTGACTTTTCCAAACTATCCTTCCCATAAAGAGGTTTATTGCCTCATTTCTAACCGAATTCTACCCGATTTACTTCAAATTCTCCAAGCACATATAATGAAACACATGAAAGCATAAAACGGGGAAAACGGGGCAGTAACTCCCGTAACGACGGGTCGGGTCGTTATATAAATTTTTTCGATTAATTACGAAATTGCCAATAATTGCGCATTTAAAAATTTGCACTATTTTCAAATATTGAATCCAACATATCTCCTTCAATATAAGGTCAAATGGAGTGATTAAAGAGCCTAACTTGACTAGAAATTCATAAAAAATACGTTGGAAGCATAAAAAATAAGTGATCTTTTTGCATAAGAAATGAGGCAGAACAAGATTAAAACGAGGGTTTTGCGCATTTAACATACTTTGAGTTGGGGAACTCGGAATTAGGCAATTTTCGAGGCAATTTTCAGCATATGAATTGGGGTAAGTATCTTCTACTCAATTTTAGTTATATCTCGTGAATCTATCTTCGATTTTAGCTGTTGGTTGATGAATTTTAAAGAAGAAATTGAGGGTTTTGGCCTAAAGTTTCATAATATGAATTTGAGTTTTGAACACCGATTCGGAGTCGGATTTGAGTAAAACTGGTATGGTTGAACTCGTAATTGAATGGGTTGACAGATTTTGTGAGTTTTGTTGGGTTTTGAGGTGCGGGCCCGGGTAGGGCTTTTTTGGCCGATTTTGGGCCTTTGATTAATGATTCAACCTTTTTCGATTGGGACTGGTTCCTTTAGTATTGTTTGATGTATTTGAGTTATTTTTATTAGTTTCGAGCCGTACGGAGGTCGGAACGCGCATGATGGCATCCTTAGAACATCATTTGGCTAGCTCGGTGTCGGAGTCGGCTTGTTTAAGATAAGTAACTCTTCTAAACTTAGTGATGAGGGTATAAGACCCTGAATTTATGTGCTATGTAATTGGTATTGAGGTGACGCACATTCTAGGTGATGGGCGTGTAGGTGTATACCCTGTGAATTGGGACTCTATTATTCCCAGGCACTGAATATTGGCCCTATTCTTATTGATATCTGTATTTTTACTATGTGATAAAGTAAATGAGTTGTACATCATTACATATATCATGTTTAGGCTTTATGCTCATATTATTGGGACCCATAATGGTTATTTCTTGTTTTCATCTCATAGATTTCATTGTTATTTCGTACTCAATTGCATTCATGCATTCATGTATTCATATCATATCTCAGTCTCAGTTGTTACTTATTGATACATAATATCATTATTTCGGGTTATTTTTCATGACATTGTGAGCCTGTGGGTGAGACAGGATAATTGATAACTGAGTGAGGCCGAAAGCCTAATTATGAGTGACAGTTATGGGATCGGGTTGCACGCCGCATCAGATTATTGATTATGCCTTCATTGGCTTGTTATAACGCTTGGACTGAAGGATCCCCTCTAGAGTCTACACACCCCCAGTGAGCGCGGATGATATTATTGAGGGATGGATTTTCCTAGACATGGACTTGTCCGAAGTATTGATATATGGAGATGGATTTCTCCACAGGGTTTGATTACCCTGTGTCCTCGGAATTGAGCGACTCATAGTCAGTGTTGTATATATTTTGGGATGGATTTTCCTGGGCCGTATGGGCCATATACAGTACCGAGTGGTTGAGCGGGATGCCATGAGGTTGAATACTCTAAGAGTGTGAGTACATGATTCATCTATGAGGTACATGGCACGAACATGCACATATGGCATACATGCATAGATACGCATTTTTTCTCATGTTGTATGGTATCACGCCATTCATGACCTTTTATATACATTGTTATGTGGTTTTAAAGAGGTATTACTCACTTGTTATTTGAAAACGAAAATGAAACATGTCTACCTATTATGGAAAGGAAATTTTCAAGAAAAAATTACAGTTTTCTAAAACTTACTCATATTTTTAACGATTTCGGTAGAGGATTTGGGTTTTCATTGGTATACTTGAAAAGTGGAACTGTTTTTGGAAAACTATGAAAAGGTTGAACACCTTATTCCTGAGATATTTCTGTACTTATTTTTTGTACATTGTATGACTACTGTTGGTTATTTGTGTTAGACTGGACCTACGTACAACCCACCACTATTTTCAACCAAAGGTTATGTTTTTTACTTTTTGAGTACACGGGGTCGGTTATACTCATACTGTAGTTCCTGCACACTGCGTGCAAATCCCGGATGTTGATATTGCTGCGATCGATGGTTGCTAGGTTTGAAATTGTACTTGCATTCCTATTGTAGCTGCCTCTTGTTCACGGTAACCTTAGATCTATCAACTTTATTTATGTAATTTTCAAACAGAAGAAGTATTTTCTTTATATCAGCTTTGTAACCTATATTCTTAGAAGCTCATGATTTGTACTACCAATCCTAGGGGAAATGTAAAAGATTCAAAAAATTCCTTTATTTAATTGCTTAATTAATATTATTAAAATCGAATTGTTAGAAGTTGGCTTACCTAGCGGGTTGGGTTAGGTGTCATCACGACTAGTAGATCTTGGATCGTGATAGATTGGTATCAGAGCTCTAGGTTCATAGGTTCTACAAATCATGATCAAGTGTCTATTAGAGTCTTGTAGATCGGTATAATAACGTCCATATCTATCCTCAAGAGACTACAGGACATTTATGATATATTTCCCATCTTTCTTTCCTTATCATGTGTCATTGATTCAGCTTGAGCATAACTCTTGAATTCCTTCCACGCATTCATATGCGTATGTGAGCGCTCGGTATCAGTTGTACATTGACGACTTGTGATTCCATGGAAGAGGTGCGAGATGTGATTTCAGTATGTTGATGATGGGCCAGTCTGGAGGACTTAAGGCCGTATTTTGACTGTGGTTTGAACACAAAGGTATTGATTGTGTGAGCATGTGATTTTAGATTTATATGTCCGATAGTGTCCCTATTGGTGGAGTTTGTTGCTGGATGTCTATGTGATGAGTTTGATGTGACAGTGGGATGATGTGAGAGAAGGGTCTGCTTGAGGTGTAGAAAAAACTAGTTGGTGCTTGATTTCAATCTTTATTTGATGTATAGCCCTGAGTTATGGGTGTGCTGAAGGATCTTTTCATGTTGTTTAGTTGAGGAGTGAAGTAGATTTCATGTCGTGATATAAGTTCAAACTCAAGAAGATTAAGTGATTGTGTAATGGTTATGACTGTGGAAGGGTATAAGGATATGTTAGTTTGAGTCGAAGCAGGTGGGTTATCTCTTGTAGGGTGTCCTGTTTATTGGTAGTTATCTCTTGTTTGTTGGGAGTTATCTTTTTCCAATGAAATATATATGTCGCAATTTGAGTTATGATCGCTTATGAGAGTGGGCTTGACTATTACAAGGGTGAATGCGAGATTTGAAAATGATATGAGGTATTATACGGTTTGTTTTGCATGAACTTATGGAGGATTTAATTGAATCACACTACAGTATTATGGATGTAATAAAGTATGGGCATTGGGAGTTATGGTGTGTTTTGATCTATGGCTTTGAGCCAAGTGGGGTAGCGCGCTATTGACAAGTTGATTTTACGGTTATGTGTTGTATTGGTTTTGGTTTAGGCATATTTGTGAATGAGTTATGTTCTGTAGAGGGTGAGATCGAGGATGACTTGAGTAAAGGAATTTCTGGGTACGAATTGTATTAGGCTTTTTGAGTAAATGAGAATCACGAAATGATTTGAGTTATTATAGGTGAAGGATATAATGGGCATAGGGAGGGAATTTACTTGGTTGCATTAAGGTGGAGTTACTTCCTTGGGTGTTAGAGTGCTAATGGGGCACAGGTCGTTCTGCCCGTTTGGTCAGTCTAATTGAGATTTGGGCAGAGTAGATGACTCTCAAGAATGGTTCCAATTAATTCAAGATTTATACATGGCAATTGGAAATTTTCGAGATGTGTATTTGGCTAGAAACTGAGATTTATATTGGAGAATGTCAGGACTTGTCATTTTTATATCATTATGGATTCTGCATATCAATATCAAGAAGGCGAAGGTAATGTCTTTAGATTCGTAGAAGGTCTCTTTAGAGCGGGTATCTCAGTTGTGGTACTTTTAGGGATGCTTAAGAAGGAATACAATGGTTTATGAGCCTTAGGTTGTGTGTGGTTTTATGCTAAAGTTCGTGGGGCAAATTTTAGTTAAGGATAGTAGTGTACTAGCAAGGAAAAATATCAATTTGAAGATAATTCGGAAGGGACTCAGAGAATTATGACAGCTTGGTAGTAGGTTGGATCAGCTTGGTAATGGATATGATCGGTTCTTTGGGTGCTTATGAGATGGTGGGTTTCTACAGGTATTTCGTGGCAATGCTCGTGGGTTTGATGGCTTGCGTAGCTTGGTTGAGTTAGAAGGAGTCAGTCCTAACGATTTGGTTTCGTGCAAATAGAATTCGGAGAGCTCTTGATGGTTTCTACTACAGTTCGAGGAGTATATTTTCTACTAGAGTGAGGATCAAGTGATGTATAGTAATTTTCTCCGAATGAAATCAAATGGAAAATTCTTGGCTAATTGAGTGAGTAGTTTCTTATGACTCGGAGTGGATTAAATAGTTCTCGTATTTTTCATATGATGGTATACTATACGTGGTGTGTTGTGTAGGATTGAGATTTGCATATGTCAAGGTTCAATTTTGAAGGGAAAGTCATGAGTCCTTAGGCAGCATGGGCGATTTCAGATGACTAGTTAAATGACATTACTATCTGGTACGGCTTGATGAGCGTATACATTTCAGAAGGGGCGATGTGTTTGATTTATGGATACTTCATTGGTATTGTGGCACTCTCCTAGTTGATCGACTGCTGGTGTTTAAATTTTGCTTTGTAGCACAGAAGAATTCTAGAAGTATTCCTCGCAGGATGATCATGTATGAGAGATGTGTTAGACATTCAGGCAATGGAGTTGAGATCATATATGGTAATTCGTGTGTTCTACGGATTTGGAGACTAGGAGTTATTAGGAGCAGATTGTTTCGTGATGATGGACTGTGAAAAGGTGGACAAAGCTAGTCAGAGGATAGTATATGTTGTGATTCAGTCATTGTGGACTTTCGAAGGGTTATTTATCTATTGTGGGTGACGAGAGTTGATTTGGGTTTCATTGGTAGGACTAACATGGATGTGTGTTCTGCATCGAGTCGGATTGGTTGGCTCCGTACTTTTATTGTTGAGGGATGTGCCATTCGATTATTGTTAAGCTTATTTGTGCTCTGAGATGATTTGTGAGTCACTCTTCTATTCTACGAGGAGTTTTTATTCGTTGATTATATGAACGCATGGTGCGGCTCTATTGGGGCTTTCTAGTAGAAATTTGAGCCATATGAGTATTTAGGTATTGTGTGATTCATTGCACATTGGCTATGTTCTTTCCGGGTGGTGGCATTGTGTTATTTGCTCTCTGTAGTTATGGTAATGCACTTTGGGTGCTGGTTGTCGAATTTTATAGGGTTATTGATTTTGAGCAAGGTGGCTCGAGGTATATAATATGGACCAGCATTTGGATGGGGTCACGCATTGTATCAGAGTTATATAGAGGTATGACCCTTTGTGTTAGATTCGCGAGTTTTGGGTCTGCGCTGTGTGATGAGTTCTTAGCATTGCGTTATGGTGATACTCGTTGAGCTTACGGGGAGGTTCTCTTGTTTGATGTCATTTTTCCATGAATGAGTACATTTAGAATGTTGCTTATTGGTACACGGATTACACGGGTTGTAGCTTTAGATTATTAATGTGTCATGTCACTAGAGTGATTATGTTTGATAGAATGAGGTAATCGTACCTAGAATGCATGCTATCGGATCAGATTGCGGTATATTTGGAAGGATATTGATGCTGATCGGCTTAGAAATTTGCTATAGTTCCTATCAAAGGAAAGGGAGTTCCACAACTTGTTGGTCTGACGAATGGTTATGAGTTCATGCATGTTTCTTTCATCGTTGGAAGTATATGAAGGTTTTAGAACGAGGCTCTGTTTGATCAGAGGTTTGTTATCGGTATTGGGTTGTTTTGAGTTGCTATTGTGATTAGAAGTTATCGCTATGGGAGTTTGAGCTATATGGTATATCATGTGATTTCATCTTGAAATATGGTTGTGGCTTGATACAACTTGTTCAGGCTTATACCATGTGTAGATGCGAGATTCTAATATTATAGAAAATTTCGGGTGTGGAAATTGGATTCTAAGCCTTATAGGCTAGGTTAGATTAAGAAATTTCAGTCATTTTATGTTATCAGATCTATGTGGGATAGGGTAATGTGGGATCAACTATGTGCATAGTGAGGTTACACAATGATTTGATGGCTTTTGGAACAACTTCGGGCACGTTTGAGGACGAACGTATGTTTAAGTGGGGGAGAATGTAACGACCCGACCGATCATTTTAAGCATTTGCTCTTTGCTCAGTAGTTTGGGGGCACGAGTAGCTCCGTATGACGTATTAGGACTTGTGTGCAAAATATGAGTTCATTTCGAGTTGATTTGATATGTTTCGACGTGAGTTTTTGGAAGTTGAAAATTTATTAAGTTTGATTTGAGGTGTGTTTCATCGTTTCGATATCGTTATGTGTGTTTTGAGGCCTCGAGTAGGTCTGTATTGTGATATGAAAATTGTTGGTATATTTCAATGGGGTCCCGAGGGGCTCAAGTGAGTTTCGGATAGGTTTGGGTTGTGTCGCGCTCGTTTTTCTTATGTTTCGACGTCGTTTCTTCAAGCATAAATGGTACCACATTGAACAAATGAGCTCTGATTTAAGTTTTGATTGAAGCAATAGATCCGTATAGTAATTATGGGGCCATAGCAAAAAGAATCGTCAAATTTGGACATCGTATGAGGATTTTATGGTCATTTTACTAAGAATTAGGTTGCCAGATTTTTTTTAGATTAATTACGAAATTGTCACTGATTGCGTAATTAAAAATCTGCACTATTTTCAAATATTAAAACTAACATATCTCCTTCAATATAAGGTCAAATGGAGTTATTAAAGACCCTAACTTGACTATAATTTCCCAAGGAATCCATTGAAGGCATTAAAAATGTGTTTTGAGATCTTTTGGCACAAGAAACGAGGCAGAACAGTGTTAAAACGAGGATTTTGTACATTTTTGAGTTGGGGAGCTTGAAATTGGGAAATTTTCGAGGTGATTTTCAGCATATGAATTGGGGTAAGTGTTCGCTAATCGGTTTGGTTATATTTCGTGAATCTATCTTCGATTTTAGCATTTAGTTGATGAATTTTAAAGAAGTAATTGGGGATTTCGGCCTAAAGTTTCATAATATGATTTTTTTAAGTTTTGAACACCGATTCGTAGTCGGATTTTAGTGAAAATAATATGGTTGAACTCGTAATTGAATGGTTGGCAGATTTTGTAAGTTTTGTCAGGTTCCGAGGTATGAGCTCGGATTGGACTTTTTTGGCTGATTTTGGGCTTTTGATTAAAGATTTGACCTTTTTCGATTGGGATTGGTTCCTTTAGAATTGTTTGATGTATTTGTGTTTTTTTAATTAGTTTCGAGCCGTTCATAGGTTGGAACGCGTGTGATGGCATCCTTGGAGCATCACTTGGCTTGCTCGGTGTCGAAGTCGGCTTGTTTAAGATAAGTAACTCTTCTAAACTTAGTGCTGAGGGTATAAAATCCCAAATTTATGTGCTATGTGAATGGTGTTGAGGTGACGCACATGCTAGGTGACGGGCGTATGGGCGTGTACCCTGTGAATTGGGACTCTATTGTTCCCAAGGCATTGAATCGTGGCCCTATTCTTGTTATCTGTAGTTTCACCATGTGATAAAATAAATGAGTTGTACATCATGCTAGATATCATATTTAGGCTTTATGCTAATATTGTTAGGACCCATAGTGGTTGTTTCTTCCTGTCATCTTATTGATTTCATTGATATTTCGTACTCAATTGCATCCATGCATTCATATCATATCGCAGTGTCAGTTGTTCCTTATTGATACATCATATAGTTATTATGGGTCAGTTTTTATGAAATTGTGAGTCTGTGGATGAGATTGGAGAGATTGATGACTGAGTGAGGCCGAAAGCCTAATTATGAGTGACAATTATGGGATCGGGCTTCACGCCACAGTAGATTATTGAGTATGCCTTCATTGGCTTGTTATAGCACTTGGGCTGAAGGAGCCCTTCCGGAGTCTACACACCCCAGTGAGCGCGGATGATATTATTGAAGGATGGATTTCCCTAGACATGGATTTTTCGAAGTAATGATATATGGAGATGGATTTATCCACAGGGTTGGATTACCCTTTGTCCTAGGTACTGGGCGACTCATAGTTAGTGTTGTATATATTCCGAGATGGATTTTCCTGTGCTATTTGGGCCGTATATAGTACTGGGTGGTTGAGTGGGATGCGGTGGGGTTGAGTACTCTGAGAGTGTGAGTACATGATTCATCTCTGGGGTACATGGCATTGGCGTGCACATATGGCATACATGCATAGAGACGTATTTTTCCTCATGTTGTATGGTATCACGTCATTGATGACCTTTTACATACATTGCTATATGGTTTAAAGAGGATTAGGGTTTTCATTGGTATACTTGAAAAGTGGAACTGCTTTCGGAAAACTATGAAAAGGCTGAACACCTTATTCTTGAGCTATTTCTGTACTTATTTGATGTACGCTGTATGACTACTGTTGGTTATTTGTGCTGGACCGAACCTATGTTCCAGCTCGTCACTGCTTTCAACCTAAGGTTAAGTTTGTTACTTTTTGAGTACATGGGGTCGGTTGTACTCATACTGCATTTCCTGCACATTACGTGCAGATCCCAGATGATGATGTTGCTGCGATCGATGGTTGCTGGATTTGTAGGCGTACTTGTGTTCCGGTTGTAGCTACCTCTTGTTCACGGTAGCCTTAGATCTATAAACTCTGTTTTTGTAATTTTTAAACATGTTTACCGTGAAAATGGTAACAACAATTAAATTTGTAAATGGGATTCTAAAAATACGTGATCTATTCCCGAGCTAGTTGTTAAAGTTGTTAGTGCTAAGAAGGTGAAGTATAATGATGAAAAGGCGAATTAAAATGAGGCAGTAACCAAACCAATGGGGTCTGTTGCCCGAATGCAAAGTCAGTCGATTGGGACCTCGGAGCCACGGTTCGAGCCGAGCTCGAGCTACTGAGGGCAATCAGGAATAGGATAACAGGAAGAGATATGATTAAGCAAAGCTCTATGTTATCAATATTGAGCAAAGTAGTGAAGAACAAATAAGATAACGAAAAACGCTAAGGCGGCCTCGGGCCAGTGAGAATGAACAATTTAGAAGAAAAGAGAGAGAGAGAGATATTATTGCACTTATGGAGAAATGGAGCAACATCAATCACTTATAAGGTAGGGTGAGTCCCCTTTATATAGGAGGGGAGACACGACTACCAGTATGTGGAGATTAATTCCAAAGTATAGTGAAGGGATGGCTTGACGTGATGCCTCAGCATAGGCTCTGGACAGGTCGGGCCTATCCGGCGTAGCCAATGCCAAGGGGGCTTCCCCCTCTATCCTAGCTTCACTCTTCGTTATCTCCGAATCGGGCTTAGACGAGCCCCGAGGTCGAGAAATCGATCGCGGCCTTCCGCCCTCGGGATCTCGGGGCTTGCTTCCAAAATGTCTTGATATCGAGAAATCAAGTCTTCTGATTTTGCATGTACAGATAGTCTCCACGTTTCCCATACCAAAGTGATGGAAAATGATTCTGACAGTTGATTCCTTAAGCTCCTTTCGACGACTCCATATAGATGATGCGACCCCTGGCATAAGCTTTGCGGTGATTGAACATCCGCGGGCTCGCGCTTTTCGACCTCATTCATTGCGCTCCCTGATTCTTACTTCCCAAAGTACAAGTACCTCCGTCAGTTCAGTTTTCCATAGATGCATTGACCGCGCCCATCGGTTAGTCTTCCAAAGGCTAGATGACCGTATCGTAATCCCCTATAAATGGGGGTGCCTTGGCTTTGTTTTTCCTATCTCAATGCTTCCGCTGGCTTCTTGCCTTTTTCTTCTTGTCATCTTCTTTTACCCTTGAAAATCATGTTAGCGGCTTATGATCTCAAGGCCGTTTGGAGGAGTTCCCTTAGACTACATCGTGGCTTTCGGTCGGGGCCTCCCTTCGCTGAACGTAAGCGTGTTATCCCGCTATTACTATGGTCGTCGTTATGTTGGCCCTTGCTGCTACTGCTGGGCCTAGGTGATGAGGGATGGGGAGCCAGTTACCCTTTTATGTAAACAGTTGTTCAGATTATGAACCGCTGCTCACTCTTCTGCCCAGGCCTGGTATAGCACTTTACCCCTAGGGATTTTTCTTTCCCAAGGGATAAAGTGGCACTACCGGTCATTGAGGCTGGGGCCCGCCGATCTTCAACCTTTGGCTTCGGCAGGCCATGTCTCTTTTCTCTACCTCCTCTGTGTTCCCTCCTTTTCCTCTTCCTCATCTTCTCCGACGGGGATCCCTTGGGGGATTGAGCTGGGAGCCTAGAGGAGGTGGAGGTCGAACGAATCACCCTTGAGGGTGCATACTCGAGGATGCGTCTTCAAGGGCGGACCCGGGCTTCATCATTTGTACATCCTTCCGTTACTTCACTCTAGGAGTAGACTCCCGAAGGCTTTCGTAGTTGTATCTAAATGACCCCTTGAGGGTTGTTGTACATAATGTTTTATGAATAAGAATATGCTTTATTGCCTTCTGCTTTCCTTACTTTGTTTTGTTTCTGTATGCTCTCATGCCCTTGAAGGCTCTTTGAATGCCTTTTTTTTATTCGTTGGCCGCTGATATCTGACTTGAGTGCGACATTCATTTTAATCTCATGCTAATCGACATGGCTCTCCTCCCACCCGTCGTCGTACTTCGGACCAATCTTAGATTGATCTTATAGGTCCGGGCTAACGAGGCTCTCCGAGTTGTTTGGAGATCATGCGTAGAATTACTGGGCCTTCGAGAATGTTATCCCAAATAAAGGTCATCTTCGGGTACTCGGGGATCTTGATTGATCTTGATGTAGATAATCCTTATAGAATGTATAGGATCGACTTATGCCGAGGAGTTTGCTTGTATTTGGGCGCCTCTTCAGACCTTTATGGAGCTTTCGCGATCGGAGCTTCCCCTATTTATTTGTCTTTTCAGAAAGAGGGGATCACGACACCAGGTGCTTGCTTTACGTCAAGTGTCGGCGTTTAAAGCTCACCGAGGCCTGACTTCTTTGGGCCGGCGGCTCTTGTCGTAGAGTGCTGCCTCGATCATGGAGATAATACAAACGGCCCCTCGAGAATTAGCTTCTTGTTGGAGGATTCTTTCTGGATCAGGTATCGACCCATCGGTTTGCACCAAGGCTGTTGGCTTTCCGGGGTTTGCCTCGGGTAGGCGAATCATTATTGCTTCTCGCATATAAGTGGGGCGGCTTCAGCTTCTTTGCAGGAATTCACTATTTTTAAGTAGTTGTACTTCCGTTTTGGCATAGGGTTCCTCATCTCTTCAGGTGCAATAAGTGTTGGTGCGCGCCCTTGCTTCGTTTTGTTAGTTTTACCATAATCATGGCAACCACTTCGGGGCCAGCATGGCAAAGAGCGGAGAGTGTTGTTCCCGGTGCTCGGGAGTCAAAAGATTTTTCTTTGGAGACGGCGTCCTCGATAAGAGAGGAACACCTGGAGATGGCGAGGAGGTACTGCGGGTGGAGCGAGGGGGTAACACTGTAGGTGCTTTCCCTAGATGTGGGCATCGCAGACTCCACTGATGGGTTTTTGAGCGTGCACTTATATCTTTTCACATTTTCCCCTCCTAATAAGGTGGTGCTTGATTTTTTCTTGAAGTATCGGGTTACCCTGGCACAGATTCATCCATCGTTTCAGCGAACGGTGTTGATGATGAGATTCTTTACGAAGAAGGTCGGGCTTGAATTCACGCTTGACCATCTTGTCAGGCTATATCGGCCCTTTCATCATCGAGGCCTGCTAACTCTGAGGTGTTGTTCGTCCATGCCCTTCGTTGTTGATAACGAGGAAGGCAAGGATCGAGAGTGGGCCAGTTGGTTTGTCCGAATCCGGACAATCGCTATTATCCCTATGGAGTTTTTACCAGTTCTCGAAGGGTGGAATCATGCACGTGAGTTAGGCGCTTGGCACTTTTTTAGATTTTGCATATGACGAAAACTAGTTGAGTAACAATGTTGTCTCCCTTATTGCAGCAACTTCGTAGACGCCGGGTGAAGTCCATGATCTGCCCGGCTGGGTCCGGAGGCTGGTGACCCATTCTTCATGTGACGAGCATAGGTGGTGAGATGTTCTTTGCATCAGGTGGGGAGCAAAATACCAAGGTATGTGCGCATGCTACCTTTGCCTTGCCATCGTGTGCCTGAGGTAGCACTTTCCCCTTTTATTTGTACTAGATTCGCCATTTGCACATATCGGGTGGTTCCTCGAGGAGAGACAATATTTTTTCAAAGAGTGGAAAGAATCATTGGCCTCCGGCCCGAGGGATGATGGCACTAATAGGGATTGGCACCCGCGGTGGGACAGAGCCTTTAGCGGTGCTGGTCGGGCTCAAATTTCCGAGGACGGGGCATCGCCCGAGTCTGCTTCTCCCGGAGTGCATGATTCTTGGCCAACGGTTCCTTTGAGCGAACATGTCGTGACCGAGTTCGTTTCTTCTGGGGTCGCAGGGGCAGGATCAACTAGAGTGTGTTCTGATTTCATGGAAATCCGTCGGCTTGACTTTGTGGTGAGTTTATGCATAGTTTCCTTGCATCCCTTGTCCTCCTCCCTCTATTGAGCCTTTCTTGTGCAGGCATATGATAAGCTTAGGTCAGAGCTGCTCCGTCAAGAGGCCAAGCTCCAGAAAATTTTGGATGAGGGCGAATCCTATAGGCTCCTTTGCAAAGAGGAGAAAGTTGAGCTACAGTATTGTTGATATGAGGAGTACCGGAGCTCAAACTATTAGAGCTATTTGATGGGGCAGGTAATTTACTACAGTACGTGCTTCACTCCTTTCTAACCTTAAGGCTAATTTCCTTTTGCCGTATAAGTTGTAAAAAAGGCGGAGGCCTTGGAGTACCTCAAAGGAGACTTCAACCGCGTTAGAGCTGCTTGCGATGAGCTAAGGGCCCAAGTGCAGGTTCGAGCTTTAGAGGAGATGAGCGCCTCGACTAAGGTCCCTGCCTTCGAGGTCCAACTCTGCTTGACTCATGACAATGCCAAAGTTCAAGCGAATATGATTGGGAGACTTGAATCTGATCTCTCGAAGGTCAGAGCCGAGATAATTGATTCTCAGGCAGAAGCGGCATTAAGCCGAACCAAGGCTGATCGTGAGATGGCGATTCGTATGAAAGGTGTTGTTGATGCCCAAGCTGAGCTGAAGTGAGCCCTCGATCGGGAGAAGAGGATCAAGGAATATGTTCGCTGTAAATATCGAATAGAGGTACTCGAGGAGATCGGTGTGAGGGGCTTCATTCTCCCCGAGGAAATGGCTGGATCAAGGGCGGAAGAGCTTGGCACTCGATCACTTCTTTTTGACGTTGCGGAGGACGAATTTGACAAGCTATAGCCCTTTAGCGCAGAGTGTAGATTTTTTCCGTTTTGTCACTTTGTCTCTGATATATATAGGGCATGCCTGTAGGTGGAGAATGCACTTTTTTGCGCATGTAATATATAAGAAGAAATTTGAAGCTTTACTTCTCCTGTACCTTTTTTTTGTAGCTGCTTTCAATCGGGCAGACTGGTTTTGGTGTTTGGAGAGGTCATCATAGATCCGGAATTTATCGGATAGGCCTGAGGGCTCTTAAGTGTGATCCTTGGTGCCAGCAGGTGCCGGTGCCTCAGTGTTTGGCCTGGCTATTTAGGCTTAGTCTCCGAGTCGGGCTCCAACTCGAGCCTTCTTGTTCTTGAATTTTTTGTGCCCATGCGGGCAGGTAGTAATTGTTTTCATATTTTGCCTTTGGGCTTTTGCCGTTCCAACTATTTTGGGTCTAGTCCCGGATTCGCATTGTGACTTGAGCTTCAATTTATGCTCAAGATCTTTCCCGCCCACATGGGCGGATGATGATAGCCCTTTATGCTCTGGGTGACCTTGCAGGCGCGTGGCCTGGAGATTTAATTGGCTGACGATGGTATCATTTGAGTCGCGCCATTAGGCATATTGCAGTTTAACTATTTTCAGGTCCAGTCTTCGAGTCGCGTCACGATTCGAGCTGTAACCCACCCTTAAGCTTCCATGATTCTTTGGCTGGCGATAGTGGCATTTATGCCATGCCCTTAGGCATATTGCAATTTTTGGGTCCAGTCTCGGAATCGCATTTTGATTCAAGCTGTAATCGACCCTTAAGTTTCCATGATTCTCGGGTCGGCGATGGTGGCATTTATGCCGTGCCCTTTAGGCATATTGCAATTTTTAGGTCCAGTTTTCGATTCGCATTGCAATTAGAGCTGTAATGACCCTTAAGCTTCCATGATTCTCTGGCCGGCGATGGTGGCATTTATGTCGTGCCTTTAGGCATATTGCAATTTTTGGGTCCAGTCTCCGAGTCGCGTTGCGATTTGAGCTGTAATTGACCCTCAAATTTTATTGAGTTTCTGACCGACGACAATGGCCCTTATGCTATTTGGTCATTAAGACCTTTTAGTGTGTGGCCTGTTGGCTCGCTAAATTAACTATTTTGGATCCGAACTCCAAATCGGGTTACGATTCGAGCTCATTTTAATCCTCAAGTTGTCAATTTTCAAGCTGGCAACAATGGCTCAATACGCTGGTTGGTCGTAGAGACCTTTCAATATGAGTACCGTAGGCTTGGTTAGCTGGCAACAATGGCTCTTACGCTGTTTTTGCCCGTGGGCTTTGTTTTAGGCTTTGTTTCCGCTCGTTGAGTCCTTTTAGAGTATTTTGTCCTGACCCGTCGTCGGTTCTAGAAAAACCTTGATTTCTAGTCATTGTCGGTGATGTTTTGACCACCTCGTAAGGTTCATAGCTCATAGGTTGAGTAGATCGACGCTCTTGCGATTTGAAGCCGACGTGGTCGGAGCTTATTTTTTGCCTATTGAGGGAAGCCTGTTTTAATTGGTTCTTTCCGAAGTATATTCAGAGTAGTGGCCTGCAATTTTCAGCAACAGTCGGGCGTCCCCGAGTCGCGTTATTTTGGTTGTATCAGCTGCTTTGACCGTAGTCATATGTGTTTGGCCGCAGCCATTTTTAATCCCAAGAGACAATTTAGGCGTCTACATATAGATGATGCGACCCCTAGCGTATGGCGATTAACGGTAGTCTCTGAGTCATCGAGTTTGTTTAAGCTTGAAGACCGCTTCTCGTGAGCTCGGAGTTGCCTTATAGGGGCTTGATGAGCCCGGAGTTCCGACTCTAGGGTCGCGCAGGTGTCGAATTTTCGTTGCTAAGTCTCCCAGTACCTCGGGATGCTTTTGATGGATAAGCATTTGCTGTGAGTATGTCAAAATCTCCTTTACCGAAATACGAAATGTCGAAAAGGTACTCTTTATTGATTGGCGTAAATATATTCTATAAATACATATTTTCCCGTTGTTGTGAGCTCGGCCCCCATGGGTGCAGAACCTCTGATTATCTGATCTGTTTACATAATTCCATTTTAGAACTTAGCCTGCCACTTATTGGCCCTTCCGAGGGGATGGTGTCCTTAAAGGAGGTCATCGCATATCGTCTAACTATAAAAGAAAGGACTGCGATCTCGTCGGATCCCTTTCTCGGGGGTATGCTGCTCAGCTAATAATCTTGCTGGTGGGACCTTCTTTAGGTTGGAAACCTGGTTGAGGATAGAGAGCTCGGCGGGTCCTGCAGAGGCCTCGGATCTCTGAGTGGAGTTCAGAACTCCTGAATGTCTCGGCTGCCTGGCTGCATACAAGTTAGTAAAAATAAAAGAAACGAAAAAGGAGCGAAGTAGTTCTTCCTTGTTGCGGGATGTGTAGGTGACCTTTCGAGGCATGAGCCCTGATGCAGCTCTCTTCTATGTTCGACCAAGCTTGGCCGAAGATATGGTTTTGCTTACCCTTTGATCCGTTCGAGGGCAGAGGCATCGATGCCGGCAATGGGTCATATGGTGAGGGATTTCCTCTCGTCGCATGTAGCTCCTTGTCGAATACTTTAGCCCCACCTTTGTCTTGGGGTTTCATCCCTTTGGCAGAGCGGGGTCAAAGTCGCCTCTGGGTGGTGTGCCCGTTGTCATCTGAATAAAACGTCCGCATTTCGTGGGCTCAGTGTTCCAGCCCGAGCTCAGGCGGGCTGTATAGAAGGAGCGGCCTCCCTGATTGTTGTGGCGATCGGCATCTGGAATCCATCAAAAATTCAAGGCGTGGAAGTGATTTGGTTCATTAGTCCGAACTGCCCTATTGGCTTTGGCCTGACAACGTTTGTATAGCCGGTCGAACCTCCTATACTCATGAACACATGCTTTATTTGAAATAGGTTAAATGAGGGAGGGGGTTACCAATGCGTTAATGCGAGGCCGAGGCGAAGTCTCGGCGTCTCTTTCCTTGGATGCAAGGGTGTCCTTTGGGAATATTCCCTAGACCCATCTTTTCCCGGTGAGGAGCACTTTTACTCTACACTTTACGGATCTTTGAAGGGTGTCGCCGCCCCTTTACTGTCATGGCTATACGCCATGGCTTGTCCGCTTCGTTTTTCTCGATATCCTTCCTCCCTTGGAGCTGGATTCGAGTCCGACCGCTTGATGATACTTGGTGGCAATCTCTATTGAATAGCGTAGTTGTCGTTCTTTTGAGCCAGTGACCGCGTGCGCCCCGTGGTTCCCGCGCCGTGCCATGGTTCTCTTGAAGGGGTTTTGGTCGGATAAGTCTGAGCCACCCAGCGTCCCTAGTTTCGCTTATGATGATCACGATATTTGGTATGGTAATGCTGAAAAATCGTACTCGACTGGGCAGGGTTTCCCTACCAGCTATGCCTTGTTGAATCTGGTTCCATTGGAGATTCCTCGGGGGTGCTGTCCTCGGGCTATTTCCCTATTATTGCAAGGTGGGATGCATCTCGAATCGTTCCTTCTATTCGTAGCGTACGAATGATACCTCCATCCGTTTAGCGTCAGCTTCTTTGTCGGGAGTCTGCTTGGATATACCGAACTCGAGGAGGTTCCTGTACGGTTGTCCACAGCCCCAATACGGTTGTCCAATTAGGCCTCAGCTGGGTATCCAATCAGGCTTCACTTGAAATGTCCTGGAGTCGTTGGGTATGCTTCATTTAGGCTTCGGGTGAAGGCCTATGTTGCCCGATCATCTGAAACTAGGAGCGGTCTCATTCGTCCTATCAGGGAATGAGGTGCGTTTCCTGCGGCATTTCATTTCTTCTTCGTTCTTCCTCAGGTGTATCGGGCTCTCTCAGTGCTGCTTTGAAGGCACCGGCGCATGCTTCCGCGGAGGACCACACCGGTATGGTAAGCGAGTCTGTGAGGTCAGGTGCCAGGCAACGGCGCTGCGTCATGGTTTCTTTCGAGAGAGTTTCTTCGAATTTCTTCAATGATACGGGTTCGAACGCATCATCTTGGAGGTTGCTATCTATGAATGAGCATGCGTAAGTGGTGGTGCACCCATAGGGATTCGAGGTTCTGTCATAACTTGGGAGTTTCGGCGTTCCTGATTTCTGTGAAGCAAGTTCCGGGACCGCATCCTCGGGAGACAATTGTTGCAAGAGCTTTCTCGATCCAAATTTGATCCTTTCGAAGAGGTTCCCAAGCATCCTTACTAAGGCGGGGTCGATTGCCGATCTGCCGTTACTCAATATCTCGGGTACTAGCTCTACGTAAGGAGATGTTTCCGACGCTGTTGCGTTGGGAGTCTCCGGGCGACTTTGCAGCCGAGCGATAGTAAACTGTCATGCTTGCAATATTTCAAAAATAACATGAAGACTAACTTGTTGTTCTAGCCGGGCTGAGGTTTTTCGGGCTTGCTGTTGGTTAACACGCTATATGCTATCGTTGGTGTGCGAGGCTTCGTTAACCTGTTGCGCGCCTTGCAAGCCCGCATCCGCTCGAGTCGATCCAGATGCGTTATCGGGGTCCTGCGGTATCGCGCCAGCAGTTGGAGCAGCCATATTTTTTTCTCTGTGATTTTTGGGGTAGTCATTCTCGATTTTGCTTACCGAACCAGACATTAACCTGAAATCAAAAGACCTTAGATAGGAAAAAGTGTGAAAGATAACGTGCGTTCATGTGACAAAACTAGCAAAAAAATAATCACTATTATTTTTAGCCCTACGGTGGGTGCCAAACTGTTTACCATGAAAATAGTAACAACAATAAATTTGTAAATGGGATTCTAAAAATATGTGATCTATTCCCGAGCTAGTTGTTAAAGCAGTTAGTGCTAAGAACGTGAAGTATAATGATGAAAAGGCAAATTAAAATGAGGCAATAACCAAACAAACGGGGTCTGTTTCCCGAATGCAAAGTCAGCTGACGGGGACCTTGGGGTCGAGGTTCGAGCCGAGCTCAAGCTACTGAGGGCAATCGAGAATAGGATAACAGGTAGAGATATGATTAAGCAAATCTCTACGTTACCAATATTGAGAAAAGTAGTGAAGAACAAACAAGATAACGATAAACGCTAAGGCGGCCTCGGGTAGTGAGAATGAACAATTTAGAAGAAAAGAGAGAGAGAGATATTACTGCACTTGTAGAGAAATGGAGCAACATCAATCCCTCACAAGGTAGGGTGAGTCCCTTTATATAGGAGAGGAGACTCGTCTACAAGTATGTGGAGATTAATTACAAAGTACGGTGAAGGGATGGTTGGACGTGATGCCTCAGCATAGGCTCTGGACAGGCCGAGCTTGTCAGGCGTAGCCATGTGCCTAGGGGCTTCCCCTTCTGTCCTGGCTTCATTCTTCGTTTCCTCTGAATCGAGCTTCGACGAGCCCCGAGGTCGAGAACTCGATTGCGGCCTTCCGCCCTCGGGGTGCCAGGCTTGCTTCTGAAATGTCTTGATAGTGAGAAATCAAGTCTTCTGATTTTGCCGCGTACAAAATAGAAGATGTATTTTCTTTATATCAGCTTTGTGACGACCCGACGGGTCGTCTTAAGAATTTATGCCTTTATCCCCTATTAACTGCTTTCCCCATGTTTGTTTCTGCTATTGTGAGTTGTCTGGATGACTTATTTGGAGTTTCGGAGAGTTTGGGACACTTAGTCCCTAAATGAGAGCTTAAGTTCTAGAAATTTGACCATAGTCGGAACAATGTCAAGACGGCCTCGGAATGGATTTCTGATGGTTCTGTTAGCTCCGTTGGGTGAATTCGGTTTTAGGAGCATGTTCGGATTGTGTTTTGGAGGTCCGTAGATAATTTAAGCTTGAAATGCCGAAAGTTGAATTTTTGAAGTTTCCGGTTAGATAGTGTGATTTTTAGGTTCCCGTAACCAAGTTTTTCTTTCTCACTCCTTATGTACTTTTTTTTACTTCATCTATACTTTTTTATCCGAGGGTCAGAATAGAATTCCGTAAGTTGGAGTAGCTTTGTAGTGTTGAATGTGATATGTGTGCAAAATTTCAGGTCATTCGGACGAGGTTTGATAGACTTTTGATTCATAGCGTATTTTGAGAGTTTTTGAAGTTATTAGGCTTGAAATGGATTCTAATTGGTTGATTCGGTGTTGTTTGAGGTGTTTGGAAGATTTGTATAAGTTTGGATAGTGGTTTATGACTTGTTTGTGCCTTTGGTTAAGGTCTCGGGGGCCTCAGGATGATTTTGGATGGTTAACATAAAGGTTTGGAGTTGTGGGTTGTAGCTAAAGTTTCAAAGTTGTGGTCATAACCGCACCTGTGGCTTAGGGACCACAGGTGCGAGGCTGCAGAAGCAGTGGAATCAGAAAGGAGAGGGCCAACAGGAGCCACAAAAGCGGAAGCTTCATCATAAAAGCGGATTCGCATCTGCGAACGGTCAATCGTAGATGCGAACAAGAGGCCTTAATGATTTGCCACAAAAGCGACTTTTGTTCCGCAAAAGCAGGACCGCAGAAGCGGATTAGCTAGGCAGAACATATAAATAGTTGACTTCGCGAATTTGAGTTGTTCTTTCACCATTTTTGAACGAGATTGAAGCTTTTGAGGGAGATTTTTGAGAAAACCAAAGGGGAATCACTTGGAGGTAATTCTTGACTTTATAACTCGTTTATATGTGATTAAGGCTCTAATTAGTGTGAAAAAATAGGGAAAATCACTTCAAAATGGGTAATTAGGCTTGAGATTAAGAGAACTTAAAGTGGGTATTTGAGGGGTCAATTAAACTCCGATTTCAGTGTTCTTGTTATGTATAGACTCGTGTGGGTATGAAGATTCCGAAAATGTAAGTTTACCCAATTCCGAGACGTGGGCCCGAGGGGCATTTTGGTCATTTTACCTCATTTCTCATTTTAACTTAGAATTTATTTATAGAATCAGCTACTTGAAGTGTTATTTACATTATGCAATTGAATTGAATAGATCTAGGTTATTTAGAGTAGAGTACTCGCGGCAAAGATGCAATTTTGGGTTGACTTTGAGCCGGTTCGAGGTAAGTGGCTTGTCTAACCTTGTGTGGGGGACATTCTCCTTAGGATTGGTATTGTGATAATTGAAATGCCTTGTACGTGAGGTGACGAGTGCGTACTTGTGCTAATTATTGAAAATCGTGTTTCATTAAAATAACTTTAATTGTGTTTTTCCTTTCCTGCTTACACTACTTGGAATTTAAGTCTGCTATTAGCTTAGAGAAGCATATCTAATTGACTTAATTGCTCTATTTTCTTTAACTGCCTTATTTTTATTACGTGAAGCATGCTAGGTTAGAATTACCTGTTTTACCTTGGTGTGAAGTTGAGTTTAATTGAATATTCTTTGTGCTATTGCTGTGTGTTTTACTTTAGGACTACGGGTCGGCATCCCGAGAGATCCCCTGTAGGTATTTATGATTTGAACAAAAGTGCGGGATACCGAGAGATCCTCAGCACGTATATTGAGGATACCAAAAGATCTTCGGGATACCAAGAGGCCCCTAACATATATTAAGGATACCAAGAGATCCCTATCACATATTGAATATTCCAAGAGATCCTCGGGATACCAAGAGATCCCTGGCATATATTGAGGATACCAAGAGATCCTCGAGATACTGAGAAATCCCCGGATATTTATCTTTGCGAAAAGTGATGTTTCTGTGATTGCTTTTGTCTCTGTTTCAGTTATTGTTACCCTTATTATCCTATATTAAATCTTACTGTTATCTTTCAACTGTACTGTTTTATTTTATACTATTATACCTTCATATTTCATTTAATCTCAGTAGGGCCCTGACCTTTCTCATTACTACCCGATCGAGGTTAGGCTTGGCACTTACTAAGTACCGTTGTGGTGTACTCATGCCCTTTCTGTGCATGTTTTTCATGTGCAGATCCAGGTATCTCTACTCAAACTTATCACTCGTGAGGTGAGACGTTGTAGAGACTCCGAGGTATATCTGCTGCATCCGCAAATCAAAGAGTCCCTTTCTGCTCTTCTTTTTTGTTTTAGCCCTTCTATACGCTTGTTTCTTTGTTAGACATTCTGGAGTTAGATGCTTTTAGACATTCAAAGGCTTGTGATCATGAGATTCTGGGTTTTGGGAAATGTATTTAGTTTCGAGAGTTGATATTGTGTATGCCGAGCGGTACTTTTAAACAATGTTTTATTTTACTATTTCGGTTTTAATTGTTTCTTTTGCAAATTGGTTTATTTTTCGCATTGTTAGGCTTACCTAGTCGTAGGGACTAGGTGCCATCAAGATAGTTCACGGAGGACGAACTGGGGTCATGACAAGCTTTGTAACATCTATTCTTAGAAGCTCGTGATTTGTACTACCAGTCCTTGGGGAGATGTAAAAGATTCAGAAAATTCCTTTATTTAATTGCTTAATAATATTATTGAAATTGAATCGTTAGAAGTTGGCTTACCTAGCAGGTTTGGTTAGGTGCCATCATGACTAGTGGATTTTCGGTCGTGACACTATTTGTGCAGGCGAAGTGCACCAATAGCCACTTTTAAGCCTGTTGTTAAAAATATATCCATAATTTATAATGTATTTAAAGATTAGCCAATTCACCCAAAATTCAGGACTAAGTATCCTGACTTTGGAAATTCAAACTTAGAGTCCTGAATGTGGAAATTCAAGACTTAGTGTCTGATTTTTTGAGCTGCTAATTTAAAATTCAGAACTAAATATCCTGAATTTTTGAACTACTAATTTAAAATTCAGGACATAAGATTCGAATTTTAGAACACGATGTCCTGAAGTTTGAATTTTGAGGTTTAAACTCTAGGACGCCGTGTTCTGAAGTTTGAGCGAAATTGAATAATTTTTAAATATATTATAAACTACAGATATATTTTAAACAAAATACTTAAAAATAGCTATCTGGTATCATTTCCACTATTTGTGCAAATCACACCTTCTGGTACCCGTATTCATTTTCATCCTGATTGTAAAGAGACTATGGCCAAGACTTCTTGTAATACTTTTACTTTTGGCCCAAAGCATAGCCCTTTATTTTGGGCTTTAGATTTAGTAGTTGGCTTGCAAAGTTTATTTTTCTTGAAATGAACATCAAACATGTTTACGTAAAGTCTCTAGGCGAAGCAGTATAATAAAATTTAGAAATTTTCAGAAATTACTATTGTTCAGTAGCTATTAACTTTTTATATTTACTATATACATAATTATTTCTTATAACTACTATTTAGTTGTTACGGTAGTGTATTTGCTATATTCGCAATACTTTATTTATGAATGCAACAACAAAAGCGCCTAAACATCAGGGCAGTCCAGTTGTACGCGCATGTATTCACGCCATGTACTTATGAATACAACAATAAAAAGTGCCTAAAATCAGGGTAGTTCAACTGTACGTGCATGTATTCACATGTATTCGTATTGTTGTATTTATGAATACAACATCAAAAAGCGCCTAAAAACAGGGCAGTCCAAAGCATGTATTCATATGTATTCGCGCCAGGTATTCTTGAATATAGTAACGGCAATCACCCTAAAATTAGGTATGTCCAACTGTCTAATAACGGAAATAATATTAATTAGCGTTATACACTCCTAATATAACTCAACAAATTAATTCTAACATGCCTCATAATCAACTCAATTAATTAAAATAATTTTTGAGTTGTATATGACTTTTGTATTTTTTGTGTTTCAATATTTTTTTTACTGTTTTATTCATTAGATTTAATTTTTGTATTTACTGCATTCGCTATTTTGTATTCGCGGTGTATTCAAATGTATTTGTATTAACAATATATTAGTTATTCCTAATACATGTTATTATTATTGTATTCAGTATATTTCATTGGTTGTATTAATTGTATTTCTAATTGTACTCAGTGTATTTTACTGTATTTTAATATTAAATTTATTGACTGTTTATATTCTGTTCTATTTTAATATTTGTAGTGTATTTTAATGTTTATATCTATATTTATGCATGAATACAGATGTATTCAGCTGTATAAAAAATTTATTTATGTAAAAATACAATGTATTTGAGTAAATTTGTACAAAATACAATGTATATATATCATTGTATGTGACTAAATAGCAAAAAAGAGAAGAAAATTTGCCGGAGATGGTATTTTTCGGCCAAGCAAAATATTGTATACATTGTATTAAAACTAAAAATGGAGATGAACAAAAGCCCCGACCCTCAAATTTTTTCCGGCGTAAAAAATATTGCACTATCCGTGTAGAGTAATCCATTGCACAATATCAGGCGTAGAATAAAGCCACAGTAGCCGTCTTGTTTAGTTGAATCAGCCATTTAAGAGCAAATTTAAAGTTTTCTTCTGAAAACCTAACGATGGTTAAGATTTTTTTTAAAAAAAAAGTGAAGAGAAAAAGAAGAAGCTTGAATTGGCCAAAAATCCAAAATACAAAACGTTGAAAGTGAGACAGAGAACCGTGTTGTGAGAGAATCGTTCTTCAAAAATCGTGAATACAATCTTGCTGTGAGAGAGAGAGATCGTTGAGAGAAAGAAGAAATATTTTATTGTGATTTTGGGAGAGACTAACTGAAAGAATGAGAGAGAAAAATGGTACATAGCGTATTTAATACCTTCACGATAGTGTATACCATAAATAACTATTTTGCTATAAAAAATAATATTTTACAAGGGTTTTGATTTATAAATCTTTCATTTCTATGCCAAAAATACAGTAGAACCCTCCTTATATTCAGTATATGAGCAGGATATTAGTACAGGAAAAGCACTAGATATGAAAATAGAAATAAAATAATTTAATCTTTTGGCTTGGGAGTTTATGAACCCTAGCCTATTTTCATAATCCAAGGAGTGCATTTAAGAATAGATTCCAAGTATCAGCAACACCAGCCAAACACCAATGGGTGCAGTCCAAGTCCCTATGTCCACCATGTCCATAAACAGAAGGATGCCCATCTGCTCTATACTGTGACAACTTTGTTATGTTCAATAAATAAACTGATTTATTCATCCCTCTCAAAACATTCTCTAGTACCAATTCTTCTTGATGAACTTCTTCTGTACTCTGCAATGGTTGCCTTACTCCTTCACACGTCTTTGAACCGGAACTCGTCGGGCTAATTTTGCAATTAAGTATCAGTTGTTAGTGTATAGAACTTAAACACGTATATTATTGTTTCAGAATATATAACATAGTAAATATAAAATATTCGTTGAACTTACTTGTCATGGTCAGGAGAAACTCCTTGGAAAAATACTTTAGTTTTTGTAGTATCTACTTCAGAATCTACCCATTTTGCCCACGTATTCAGTGCTTTCTCATATAGGGTTAATCGAGGTCCATCTTTGTATGTAGAGTTTCCATCTTGAACAAGATCCCAACTGTAACAACAATCTTATTTAGAATATAAGATAGTTAAAATTGTAAGGCATAGTTCTTATTAGACATTAATGTATAATTAATTAATAAATGGATTCTAAATGTCTGTGGAAATTGATAGTATTAGAAGAGAACTTACGGTTGTTTCTTGCCAGTATGAAGCCACCAATGCCAAGAATCAAAGATGAGAACATCCATATCTTTCCATTGAGCAACTGAACTGAGAGAGTCAAGTTTTAAAATTCTTGTCCCATTGTTCTCCGTTGTAATATCTACCAGAAAAGCATTTCGGAACAGCAGGTACGACGTGTTGTATTTCTGCATTTTGAAAATTGTACAAGATTTAAATATATCTATGAAAAGCTCTGACTATGGCTTAGAAAAAGTCGTCAAGGACATATATATATATAGAACTAGTTTTACCACACGCATGACACGCGTGTACCATATTTCAATGTATAAATTGTAAAATTTACACAAAAATATTTTTAAAATTCTATTTGAGTTATAAAAATTTAAGTTCTTGAAAATGACGAATACTAATCCTACTTAATCAATTAATAAAGTAGTGAATCACCTAACTAAGCATGATAACGACATAACCAAGATATATTTGAAAGCTTAGGAATAATCTATTATGTATGCCGTTATTTTGTCTAAGTGTCGTATTATATGATCGTCTAGGTACCATGTACTCTAGAGACGTCAGCCATAAAAATAAAAAGAATTAGCAAGGAATAAATTTTTAGTCTCAATCATGGGGCACATGAACCCATGGGCTTACGGTCAAACTAGGTATGTTATGTACATATTTTCTAGAATTAGTTTAATATTAACTGTTGGCACCAATGCTCCAAGAAGATTGAATGATACACTTGTTTGAATATTGAGTTATTTACCTTGATAAGGAACAAGGATTAAATCTCACTTAACGCTTCTTATTTACTTTTTTTAGTGGTGCACCCATGCTCAAGAAATTTTAGATTCGAATTTGAGGTCTCATAAACTACTACAATTACTAATTTGAGGTCACATTTGTAGCAATAAAAAAAAGGGGAACAAATTTTGAAATTAAAGGTGTAATAATTGTTCGGAAATGATTTCCTCAGTATTATGGTAGTAATATATTAGGAAGAAAAGAATATTATTGAAAAATTGATAATCACAAAATTAAATGTACCGGGAATGTGAAGATAGAAGTGCCTCCAATCCGTTTGGAGATATATTTAGCTTGAGGGTCAGCAGCATGAAGCATACAAGTGAGAGACTGCCATTGATTTAGACTAATTGAATCTCCTACAAACATCATCTGCTTCCCCTTGAATTTCTGCTGAAATTCTATAGCATTAAACCTACGCAAAACAACAGACGTATGCTTTACAATCAGACAAACTCGTACTGTTTCTAGCAGAGGCCGATGTAGCCTTTTGGCTATGAGTTCATCTAAACTCAAAACTTTCGTCATACAAATATTAAATTTGAACTAGTTTTTAGTATAATGAGGTCAACGCAATGTTGAAAATATTAAGTTTAATTCCTGAATCCGCCGCTAATTTTTTGGAATGGCAGCTAAGTGGAGTGAATTAGAACAATTTGTTTAGACAATATTATTACACAAATAGTGAATTCGCACAATCAAAAAATGTGATTTTTACTATGGTAATTTGTCTATGAATATTTTTGTTGCTTGATCGTGATGCTAATACGAGCTGACAAAGAGCAAAGTAAAAGGAATTTAAAGAACACGGACACTATCGGCGTTGCCACTGGAGGGTCCATGAATCAATCTATCGTAATCAACAATAATTACGCTTTGATTTTTAGAGTTTATCATATGAATCATTACTTTCACGTTATTTATTTTGCAACAATTACGGGTAAATAAAGGTGGGACACTTCCCTCAACTAATTACCCAATATTTTTTTGTTATCTAATTTATCATATTTTGTATATCTATATCTATATTATATTAAAATGAGAGTAGTGAAGCATATGGTTAAGCCAAGTGGCAAACTAAAATGAAGCCTATTGGCAATTTTAAGACAACATTAAAAATTTGAATTATAAATGGAAACATATTTAATGGAAGTAGTTGAATGAATTCTATACATAATCTAAATAGATCTTAGACAAATCAATATTTTTTTCTTCAAATTGAGAAAATAAAGCAAGTATTAATTAAAGAAAAGAATATAAGAAAATAGTATTAAACCTAGGCAGAATTGATAGTTAATATAATATAGATTTTATATCATAGTAAAATGTTCTATCTTCTATATTATTGCTTTAAGTACAATCTATGCAAATGCCTTTTTCCTTTTGAATAAACGTTATTCAAAAATTTTAAATTAATACTTTCAGTAAATATAGGTAGGAGAAAAAAGTATGAAATATTCTATTGACATTGTCGGTAAAAATTAAAAAAAAGCAAATTCTTTTCCAAACATGTGATAGAGCAAAAAGTCAAATATTAACTAAAAGAAAAAATCATTATGGCACAATAATATATGATCAGCGATACTTGCTATAAAAAGTTACATGATCACTGATATGTAAATCTATAAAATTAAAGTCACAAAAATCATACCAATTTTTCAAGTCTTTCATCACACAAATAAGGAAAACATTAGATACAATTTTGATTTATTTTTAATTTAAAACTTAAATAAATTTAGATTTAGATTTATGGATTTCGATCCACAGGAATAAGGAGATCATAAATAAAGATATTTGGACTACTGATTAACTTTAATGAAGTTCAACATAATTATTATTTTTTTCCAATGGTATTATTTATTCTAATCCATATTTAGAAAATTAGTTAATTGTCCTCATTATTATTGGAAGATGTTTGAAATAGATGAAGTATTCTATGTTTTTCTATATGAAAACTTAAATACCACATCATACTTGGTAATCGGTTGAATCATATGAATCCACTATTATGTAAACTAGCAAAAGCCTTTTAATGTCGGCCAACAAAGGAAATAAGTTATACCAAAAGAAGTATTGGTTCTAGTCTGGACATCGTTTATTATGGCAAGATATATTTTTGTTCCTTAAAATAGTTTTGAGGTTCTTTTTTAAGGTTAAACTTAGTTATATCGTATTGAAACATTTAAGATTGTTGGATTGTATTCCTTAAATAGCTTTTCAAAGTAAAAATATTAAATCGCGTCTTAACTATATATGTAAGCGAGATGATGATAATGATGGATTGGGTGACACAAATTAAAGAACTTAAATCGAGCGTGTTATATTATTTGCTTAAGGGAGGTTTCACAAGAAGAGGGTTTTTCCATTTGAAGTTGCAGATAATAAAGCGCTAAATATTATATTACATACTATATCATAGAAATTTTAAGACCAGGCATGAGTGAATTTTCTTCTAAATGGTTCTTGGATGTGTGTAGAGCGAAAAAATTACTGTTAAAATACATATTTTTTTAGAGACTTCCAAAACTTTAAAAATAGGAATTATTTAAATAGGTAAGCCATCCGCTATATTGAAAGCTATTAATCCTACCAATAAGGGTTGTGGTGGAGTGGTAAGTACTTCTTCATCCTTAGCCAGAGGTCTTGGGTTCGAGCCCTTGAGTATGGAGCCGCCTTTGTTAGGGAGCGCTTTACCCTCCAATGTGGGACTTTCCGACGCGAATCCGAATTTAGTCGGTCCCAATGTGGGTATCGGGTGGAAAACCAAAAAAAAAAAAAAAACCTATTAATCCTAGCTAATTTATGTGTTTGGCATACTCTTTGCAGTCATATGAGTAGTAGAGAAAGATATTGCCATGAAAAGAAAAAAATTGAAAGTTCCTACCAAAGTTTAACTCCCTTACATGACTATAAAATAAATTCTCTTTGATTTTAGTTAATAATAAATAAATAAAAATTGAGGTTAATTGGGTTATGTTGATTGCAATATGGTGCATGGTTAGCACTTAGAAGAATGGTTTGCCTAACTAAAATTACAAAATGATTGATTTTGCAAAAAGAAGGGAATGTGTTATTATTAAATATAATTGAATTTATAAATGCTTGATTATGCAACTTAATTAAAATAATTAGATTTAGTGTATTCAAATAAATAAAATAATTTATTATAATTAATTTTATTTAATAGTTGTTGTGCATCGCACGGGTTCTAATACTAGTAATATTTATAAGAAAAAATTCACTTATTAATAGGTATTAATAAGACATGTGTTAGAATCTGATTTGAGAGTGATAATCATGCTTATCATCACATATTAATCATTGTCGGGTGAAGTAAAGCAAAATATTAAACAGTCCATTATTGAAATTTTTAAAAGCTTGAAAACTCATAAATGAATTTTGTGAATCTTTGACAAAATGATGGGGATGTTATTTTAAAGGTGCGGGTAAAATTTGAAGTTATTTGGTGAAGATTCGAGCTATTTTATAATATTATTCATGAGTTGAAGTTCATAGGAGACGAAAACTTAATTTTTGTATAAAATATTATATATAACAATTGTATAATGTTATAATATTGTATATCTGGTGTATAGATATACTGTTGAAAAATATAATCGGCTATAAGGCTATAAACTTAAAATATGGCTACATCGGTGCAAATGTGATGTACAAAAAGAAAATTCAATTACCTAAGCATTCTCAATCCAAAATTATAAACCTTACTAACATGACAATTTCTCTACCACTTTTAATAGTCTATAAATCTCTAACTAGATCAAAGATTTTTGAAAAAGTACATTGAACCTAAACTAAACGTAGTGACATGATTAAAAAAATTGTACAAATTAACATTTATAAAACATCATTTTTTTTTCTTTTTTTTTTCCGCTGAATGAAACAAATAAATCAAATCAAATAAAGTACAGACAGTTTGCACATGATCCGCCAGCTTGGAAAATCTTAAACTCATCATCGTGTTTGATTAGATTACGTTGTTTTCTAGCTTTTGACCGACAAATTCCAACTGTCTTTGCATTTGTCAGTGCTAATTTCCTTTTCTGATTAAGAGTGCCAGTTATTAATTAACATGTGAATTGTGATTATTGCAGATTTAATTAAAAAAGCCCAAACTTGGAAGTAAAGTCTTTTATCACTCATAACAACATAGCAAGGAAAAGTGAAAGAAAAAAAGAAAAACAGAAATTCCACAAGTTTCCCGTGATTTTTTTCAAGAACTTATTTACTTATGGGTAATCTTATTAAGTGCTTATTGCAAAATAGGCTTGCAGAAAAAGGAAGGGGCACTAATAGTACTCTTAGAAAAATTAGAGGATCTTTTTCAATAATTATATTGCAGAAATAAGTGGTATCTAATAATTGTCTATCTTAAAGTTTTTGGAATGAATTCGCCTAAAATGCAATATAGTTTTTTAGAAAAAAAAGTTCTAATAATTCTTGTTTTTAGGGAAAGTGGGAGGTATCTCTCTAAACTCCATCCAAGAATTAATAATATGCATACTCACGTTATTTTCCAATTGAAAGCGATCCTCAGAATTAATGGATCAAAACCATTTGGCCCCACAATCTTGTGACTTATGAATTTTGCGTTAGGTTTTAGTTTGAATGATGAAAAATAATATAATTATTTTTGGTGTAAGGACTCAAGGAAATCAACCAAGATCGAAGTACAAAACAAAAAGTGAAGCAATCAAAGTTGAAGGAAGAAATCAATCAGAGATTGATTAAAGTAATCAAAGGAAAGGAATCAACGTTAAAAGGGAAAAGAAGCACTGAAGATCCGACAAGATAATCAATCAGAAGCTATTACTGGAAGGACCCAGATTTAAGGAGCAAATCCGGCAACTAACAAGACTTAGAGATAGAAAATTGTCAAAGTCCACACATCAAGGAAGAGTAACGGGTATTAACTTTATTCTTGGAAAGAATCAATTTCTTTCAAGGATCAGATCTCTTGGGTGGGAAAATCTCTGCAGTTTCAACGGTCTCCTACAAAGTATTTATACGCAACCTTAAAACTTGGAGACACATACTTTGATCGAACCATCTACCCTCTTTTTGTTCTACTCCAAACAAGCATTGTAGTTTCATTAGATGTGCTGTGTAACTAAGTGAGAGAACAAAAAGAGATAAACACTGGTGAGGCATTCTATCAAGAAAAGAGAAGAGAGATATAAAGACTAA
>MU711599.1:54655-90401 GCA_026770625.1 Nicotiana glauca | reverse complement strand
CTAAGGTAGGCTAAGGTTCACATCATGCTAAGGTAGGCTAAGGTTCACATCATGCTATAGCTGTACTATTTGAGCAGTCTGTCACCTATTAAATTCCTCTATTTTGCATTACTACTTGACACTAGACGGACTATTGTAGAGAATTCACGAGTTCATGATTAGTCATTGAGTCATTGTACTCCTCTTAGGAAATGATCCCGCAATATATATATTTTCACTGAAAGGTTTTGTTAAAGAAATTATAACTCACACGTTTTGTCGTGAGTGGGGTCAAGGAACCATTAAAGCTTCTTATTCTTGTGGGATCAGGCCGTTCGCCTCGACAGGATTTATGTAGTACACTCTCATGGGAGCGGGCAGTTTGTATTGGCAGTTTAATAGATGCATCTATGTTTCGTGCCGTTCGATCCTCGGCAGTGCACAAATTTTGATGGGATTGGGCCGTATGCCATGACATTTCTATAAAATATCCTCATGAAATCTTGCGTAATATTTGGCAAGAATCTAGTGTATCCGTGAGGTTTTTTTCCTACTTTGAAGTATAACGACCTATTTGGTGCGGTCCAGTACACACACACACACACACACACACAACACAAACACACACACACACACACACACATATATATATATATATATATATATATATATATATATATATATATATAATGCTCAGGTTGATGAGGGAATTGCTAATTGAGAGCTTGATTTATTGTAAAGAGGAGAATTGTAACACGTATTTATACTTGTTTATTTCATTTATTTACTCTGCCTCATATTTGTTCACAATTTTACTGTACATGATATTATTGGACCACTAGTAAGGGGCGATATTGACCCCTCGTCACTACTCCTCCGGAGTCAAGCTAGATACATACTGGGTATGCATTATTTTCGTACTCATACTACACTTGTTGTACATTTTGTTGTACAAGCACATATACATTTAGTGGATTTGTGGGCGCAACGACGTGGTAGGGACTTAGGTGAGCTGCATCTCAGGTTACGATTCGTAGCCAGTAGAGTCTCCTTCAGGGTATTATATGTTTCTCTCCTGTCTAATGTTGCATCCCGGACAGATGATGTATTTTATTTTATTCTTCCTAGTTGATGCTCATGCACTTGTGACACCGAGTCTTGGGGTAAGTATAGGATGTTCAGTATTGGAAATTGTTAAAAACATTATTATTTACTCTTTGACTTATTTTGTATTATTTAATTGAAGGAAAAAAATCTATGATTTCAAATACTAAAATGAGAACCAAATTTATTATTTATTGTTGGCTTGCCTGACCACGGTGTCCGATGCCATCACGACCTTTAATGGATTTTGGGTCGTGACAACATGGTATTAGAGCACTAGGTTCGCTTAGGTCTCACGAGTCATGAGCAAGTCTAGTAGAGTCTTGTGGATCAGTATAAAGATTCCTGTACTTATCTTTGAGACGCTACATGGCTGTTAGGAACACTTCCTTTCCTTTATCGTGCGATTTGATTTTTTTGAGGCGCATGCCCTTGTTTCCTTCCTATTCAATCTTATGCGACGTGAAGCGCTTGCTATAAATATAAAATTGAGGAATCGTAATGGCACTACAAATGCAGTGCATGGTGTTTCTCCCTGCATAATTTATTGGGCTATTATCGTTGCCTTATATAAGGATGTTCCGTCATTTCATCTCAGTATTAGTATTGCCTATGTCCTTGAGACTTGGCACTGATTGGTATGATTATTTGTGTGTTGTTATCGCATAGAGTTTGTGTAATGGTAGGATGTTTATTTATGCGTCGAGGTAGTGAATGACTTGAGAGGAGGTTTTACCCAGTGCATAATTCATAGATTCAGTATTTTATCCCCGGTGAGGGAAAGACAATATGACTAAGAATGTTTAGATTTGAGTTGATGGAGTGACGAGACCTGGTTTAGAGTGTGGTAGAATTTTCATCCATGATGTGGTGTCGTCATTCTTGTTGAGTGCGTTAATTTCATCGGTGTGATGGTCTGCATCAATTTGACTTCAAGGCATGGTATTGTGAAATGGTACTAGAGGAGCGGTTGTCAGAGGTCGCAGTGTATAGTGGTTCAGGATCGAGGGGGTATTTCTAACATTTATGACTCGGGATGAATAATCTTCTAAGAGACTTAGAGTTGGTGGTAATTTATTAATTCAAGTGCTATAGAGATGAATTTTAATTTAAGGCAACAACTGGGCAGCAAAGGATGAGGAAGGACATGCAGTAGGTTTCTTATGGTGGATAAACTTCTCGAAGGCCAAGAGTGAGAAACAGGAGTTGAATAGTTGCTTAAAGGAGTGAGTTTGACCAAAGTGGGAGAGTGCAAGAGTAGTATATGGTTTTGTACTATCTAGAGTGATTCGGGATTCATGGTGGACAGTGACAAGGTCTGTGGACTTAATTTGGAATGTTGGCTGCTATACTGGGGGAAAGGTTGGATACGACAGAAATGAATTGCTGGGTATGAAGAAGGATACAACATGCATTTGGATTCGAATGTGTTGTCTCACCTTTATTTGATGTCAATGAGGAGTGAACGGACTTGTACAACTGGTGAATGAGCACGGGCTCAGGATGGTTTATGGATTTCATAGTAATTGTACTCAGTGCAGCGTCGTCGGAAGGTGTTGGCGTGAAATTTCCACATGTGAGTTATCTCCTGTGAGCAAGTTAGCAGTTGTGCGGTGTTGATGAAGATTCTATGACGAATTCTACTGGATATCCAGTAAGAGGTCGGATATGTAAATATGGCTAGTAATTCAGAGTGTTCAAAAAGATTTCGAGAAATTCGACGGGTTAAAGGTGCAAGATCATGGTAATTGGGTAGGAGAAATCTTGGTGGGTACCAGGTTTATGAAATTGTAACTTCAAGCTAAGTGAGCGAGCCCCACCGTCTATGATTAGATCTCGTGGTTGTCTGTTTGTGCGGTTTCTGGTTATCGGTGTATCGATAGGTTAATATGACTAAAGAAAGAAAGCATTAGTGGTAATTCGAGCAAAGGACTTGAGGAATGTGTGGTATATTTGGGCCTTATCGATTCATGTTCAGTTTTTGGAAGATTCGGAGTTTCTACTTCTGGTAGGAGTAATGTACGAGAGAAAAGAATTCAGTCGGGTGCTTCTCGGATAGGGTGTTCACGTGCTAGCAGAGCACTAGAGTTTGGCTTATATTCCGGGGCAAGTTAGAGTGGGTGACTCTCAATAGTAGTTCTAGTGGGTTCAAGAATTTGAGTACAATGCCTAAGAAGTAGCTTTGATTTTGCGAAAGGTCTTGTAGAACGGGTGTACCAGTTGGCGATGCTATTATGCACTTAAAGAGAATATGAGATGGTTCATGGGTATTGAGATGATGTGGTCTCATGGATTGGGTCACTCGGGGTGAGTGTTGTTGGGTTTCGTTACATTTATGAAAGAAGCTATTATTATGGTTGAATTGACATGATTGTGACCGTGATCAATTCCTTCAGCGAGTTTAGTTATATATGTGATTTGTGGCGGAACGTGCGAGGCTTGACATCCACCATAATTTTATTGAGTTGGGAGGTATTTGGTTCTAAGGACTAGGTTGATTAAATGGATTCCGGAAGAGTCATGGCGGTTTAGATCGCGACATGAGGTTGTAATTCCCACATTTTGAAAATTCAGTTGCGTGTTGCAATGCTTCTTCTGAGATGAGCTAAGTAAACGGTTTCTATATGATGAAATGTTTATTCTATTTAGTGGTTCAGGAGTTATGGTGAAATTCTTGTACTGTCGCGTATTGGCATGTTAGGTGCAGTGATCAGCATGGGAATTGGAAGTTGAGGAGCAAGGTTGCCGTCTGGTGTTGGCAAGAATATCACGAGCTCGGGTGAGTGTGAGCACGTGATTTTTGCCCTATATATGAATTATTCCCAAAATTCAAACAAAAGATTTTTCCTTATTTTTACAATTTTTGTGAATTTTGGTGTTATTTTCTGTTAATTGTTTGCATTTTATTTGTGCATGCTAATTCATATAAAAATACAAAAATATGCATTTGCATTTAGGATTTAATTTCATATTTTAGGATTAATTAGGGGTTAATTTATTTTAGAACAAAACATGAAAAATCATAAAAAATAGTTCACTTTCGCATTTTAATTATTTTAATTGTGAATTTATCACGAAATAGTTCTTAAACAATTTTAGGAGTTAATTAGTTTAACTTTGAAATTTATTGGGACTTTATTTTAATCTTTGCATATTTATAAAATCAAAAAAAAAATTATTATAAAATAAAAAAATACAAAATCGAAAAACAAGAAGGAAATAAAAGAAAGGGAAGAAAAGCAATTAAAGTTGGGCCATGCATTATGGCCCAGACCATCAATGCCCAGAAATCCCACACCCGTTCAGGCCCAACCCACCCAAATACCCGGTCCGTTTCCCGTTCTCTCCCAAAACGACAGCGTTTGGAATTCCCATTACTCAAATTGATCCGAACCGTCCCTCATCTATCATCCAACGGCTGTGATGCCTCCTCCACAATTTAATAAAAATGTCCGAGCTTCTGTATAACCCTAACGACCAAAGTTCCTCTTCCTCGTACTCAACCTCGTAACGCCGCCGCCGCCGCTGCCACCACCGGAGAAGTCACCACCATCGCCGATGGCTCCCAAATTCACACCCCTATACCACCTCAACGCCCCCATCACGAATCCACCATTTTCATAGTTCGAATCCCGCATAAACTCCTCAAATAATCGATCTTGTGACTGACATCTCCCCCGCCCACGGCAGCGCGGACGCCAATGATCGCCAAAACAATACCCGAGACTCCTCCCGTCACCCTCTTTATATATCTCACTTCAGTTTCCCTTGAATCTGGGACCATTTGCTCGAATATATGTTTGAAGCTCAGGCCCAGAACAAAAACTTGTCCAAATGGCTCCAAATTCGCACCCCACAATCTCCTAACCTCCCTCATAACGATTTCCACGCCAAAATCTCTCGAATCACAGTAGAGTTTGGGATTTTTTTATCTAGGGTTATTAATGTTCAAATCTATTTTGGGGAGTTTTTCAGGTCGATTGATTTTTATTTGATGTTATCTGCCTATTTCTGATGAAATAGACAGATAACATTAATTGGAAATCAAATTCGACGATTTGGCCGCGAGAAGTCTGGATTCAGTGAGTTTCCTTCTCATTTCTTTTTTTAGTTGTTGTTCTTTAAGCTTTGATTCTCATTAGTTTAATTGGTCAGATTCATGCTCAAATATTAGTTTGATTTTGATTTGTTGTTATGGTAGTTCACTATTGAGTATTGGTTTAATTAGTCAAATTGATTAGTTAAGTTGTATTTTCGTTTAGTTTGACTTCGATTCAATGGTTGTTTTGGCTAATCTGATTGGTAGTTTAATTGGGTTTAGTTTTAGTTTTCATCATTTCAATGTTCATTGTCAAGGTAATTAACGTTGGGAGATTGCTTATACCTAATAACTTCAATCATAGTGAATTGAAACCAAGGGGTAAGGGGCTGGTTTAGTTAACTGAAGTTAGTAATTTCAGGTAACAAATAAGGGTAGTTTGGCCCATAGGAAAGGGTAGTTTTATTAGGATTGGTAAATCCAAAGTAAAGGCAAGGGTAGTATAGGCATTGTGTAGTTAAAAGAATACCTTAGGACCTTCTAGAAGGGGACTTTAGTGTAAGTTTTCTGCATTTTAATGCATTAACTTGGATAATAAGGTATTAATTTAGGGTCTAATAGTCAAAATCTGAAATTAAAAAGGAGGGAAAATGGAAAAAAATTTCCGGAATCTTCTGCCCCATTCTTTGCATATAAAAGGCACCCCTAATGCCTTCACTAACAAGTTAGAAACCCCTGGAAAAATCAGAAGTTGGGAGCTCCAAAAAAAAACTTCCCCCAAAAGCATTCTGCAGATCTGATCTCCCCAATCTAAAAATTCGAATCTCAAAACCTTCAAAAAACCAAACAAAAAAGAAAAATAGCAAAAATATAATTTAAAAAAAGCAGAATACTATTCCATTAAAAAATTCAAAGTTGATTTTGATGTTTTGGAATGCTGATTCACATCCTTAGTTTCAGTTTTAGTTGCTGAAGTCCAAGTGTTCATTTCGTTTGAATTTGGGTCCAATTGAGTTGGCTTTTGGTCGAGTTTTGTTCCATTGATGTTTCTGAAGTATTCTGGTGTATTTCGAGTTGGTCTAAGTGCATTTCGAGTGATTCATAGTTGATTGTTTGGGTTTTGCTTGGTTTCAAACTTTTCTGGGCTGTTTTGAGTGTTGAACTGCTGCTGTTGCATTGCTGTAGCTGATCCTTTTCTTCTTATTGAATTTCTGCATCCAGGTACACTTCTCTGATTGTTTCATATAGCTCCTCAATTGAAGTGAAATGGAAATTGCTCCCAGATTCCTGTACTTCTGATCTTGTATGGTTTTTTATTTAACATAGTTTAAATTGTTAGTTTTGTTAGCTATTGTAAATGAGTGATATGGACTGTTAGTTGAAATTCTGATTCAAACTATGTCGATTGTCATTTTACAACTGTTTTGGCAATTAGTTTAAGGATTTGTAGATGATAATTGATTAGACTACTGATTACAGAATAAAGTTAGCTTTAGATGCACATGTTTAGGTATAAAATCAGTGGTTTTTATTAGTTTACTTTTGTTCGTATGAAGTTTTAACTGAAGCAGGTTTACAATAATTCATTTTCGAATTCATGATTTATTTGAATACTGACTTAATCGCTAGCTAAAGTTAATCGCGGTTAGAATTAATTCGAAAACAATTGGTATGTCAAATGTGCAATAAAATCATTTGTCTAATTTGAGTTCCACTTTGCTAGCGCCTGGAAACGTAGCAGAAAGCCAGTAAAAACAACTTTTGAATTGGAAGTTGGAGTTCAAACAATCAATATACTGTTAGCTTAAGTAATTGTGAATCATTTTTTCCTGTTTCAATTCATTAAATAAAAAACTTGAATCTGTTTGTGCTAATATCAATAGGCTTCAAGCCAATACGAATTTCTTATTATGGGATTGGGCCTACGCCAAAACTCGTGACTGGCCATTTTGTTGGTATAAATCTGAGGTTAATTTCCCTTTATTGGTCTCACCTCGTAGCCCAATGGTTGGACTTTGGTACAAGATTATTTCCAGGATTACATTAGCCCAATACAAAGTAATTAGGGCCTTTCTTTTATTTTAAAGACAATACATAGTAGATAATTATAGTTGCTTTTAGGTCGGCCTTAAAACAAAAATGAGACGAGCCTCGCCAAATGAAATACAAAATGCAGGGCCCTCAATAAATGCTATATAAAAATACTTAGAAACTCGGGAGGACCATTTATCGAATTTCACGGTCTTCCCCAAAGATAATAAACGCGTAGTTGTTTTAGGCGCATATTTTAATAAATTACATTCCTAAACTCGGGTGCACATTTATATGACCCAAATCCAAATCTCAACGGAGTCGAAATGTATTGACAACCACGGGTGCACTGGTGCAACGTGGTTCTAGATGCATTTTCACGACGTTGCAATTCTTATTTAAAAAATAAATAAAAAAAATAATAAAAGCGGATTACTAATAAAAGACACATAGGTTAGAACATATTTTAAAATCAGATAAAACCAAATACAGCAGTTGAGCAACCGTGCTAGAATCACGGAATTCGGGAATGCCTAACACCTTCTTCCGGGTTAACAGAATTCTTTACTCGGATTTCTGGTTCGCGGACTGTTAATAGAGTCATAATCTCCTCAGTTCGGGATTCAACTGGTGACTTGGGACACCATTAATCTCCCAAGTGGCAACTCTAAATATTAATAATAAATCTTGTTTCGATTGTCCTTTAATTGGAAAAACTCCTTTATGCCCTTGCGGGTGTAGCGAAAAAAGGAGGTGTGACAGCTTTGGCGACTCTGCTGGGGAAAAAAACCCAGAACATTTTGTTCAGGGTTTAGAATTCGAGCTTAGATAAATTGTTGTATTTGGTTATATTTGATTTTCCTACATGTTTCATGCTTAATGTGCTAAATGTTTACCGCTTTAATATTATCTGAACTGTATATAAACTGTGCTGAAACCCTTCTATTCTCACCTCAGGGACTGTGCTTACTGGTTGAGACTCCCTATTCTGTTAGTGTCAATACCCTGAAATAAGAAAGAGGCCAGACAAGTTACTAAGTCGGATGGCCTTTTGGTTCCCGGTACGTAGCCCCCTCCTCGACTCAAGTTGTCCGCTTGGGTACATAGTCTAGAACATATACCCAGGTTTTGAACCTAGAATAACTCATCCTCATGCCAGATCCCTAGTAGGAAAGCTTATCTGCATCACGTGCATTTTGACTTAGGGGACTCAACACAGGGGTTGGGTCCGTCTAGTAGAGGTAACCGGATATGAAAAGACCACCATGATGCATTTTACGTGTTGCATTTATTTGTCTCGGGCCCGCATGCTGACCGGCTTTTGAACATAGAGAATTTTGTGAAATTGAGAAAAAGAGAAAAAAGAGAGAAATAGCAGTGTAAAGAATTAAATGTTTAGTTTTAGAAAAACCGATGCCCAAATGCTGTCGAAACTCTGCCGAAATTTCGAAAAAATGAAAAAAAAATGGAAATATTTTATTTTTAATAATTTTTTTTACTAAAATCAAAAAAATAGAAAAAGAGTCTTTATTTTTGTTTGAGAAAAATATGTTATTTTATTGTTTGTTGAAAATAAAAAAAAAAGTCGTTACTTTGTCTTGTTTTCAAAAATAGAAAAGAAAAATAGTTTGTCTTGCCATGAAAAATAAAAATGAAAAAAGAGTCCTGTTTTTTTTTTAAAAATAGTTTTTTTTAGTTTATTTTATTTGTATATGAAATGCAAAAAATGAAAATGAAAAAGAGTCTTGCTTTTGAAAGTTGTTTTGTTATTTGCTTATGAAATGCCAAAAATGAAAAAAAAAAAGAGTCTTGTTTTAAAAATAGTTCGTTAATTTGCCCGAACTACGCTGGTTTGATTCTCACCGGTTGTGAGATACGTAGGCAACACTCATCGGGTCCAACTACCCCTTTTGCAAAAATAGCCAAAAATACCAAAAGTTTAATTTTTATCCAATAAGTCGGGTGACGCCATTCTTGTTGAAAAATAAGACGAATGTCCCCAAAAGGGCGCTGGAAGGCTGTTTTTGCTAGAACAACCACCCTGAGTCATTTTAAATCAGTTTGCGGGCACAACCTTAAAATTTCCCTTTCGGAAGTGCTGAAAGGCTGTATCAGTAAAACCGAGTCTTCGTTTTCGTAAAGAAAAAAACCAAATTTTGAAAAAATAGCCACTTTATTTTTTTTACGTCAAAATAAGTTATTACATGGCTAGTTTTCTTTAAATAGTCACAGTTGACGTTGAAGCCTTCTCAGTCTTGCGCAGGCCTGTGGCGATGCCGAGTGATGCCCCGCGGGCCCCAGGATGTGAAGCTTTGATATACTCTTAATCTAGTTTTTATCATCGAGTCTGTATTTTGTTATTTTGAGTATGCTTTTGTAGTTTCCCTTCAAGAAAAACAATTTAAAACAAAAAAAGAAAAAACAAAAACAAAAACAACAAAATTTTGCATTCAATTTGCAAGAACTACGCTCGGTCTGATTCATGCGTGGTCATGATACGTAGGCAATCCACTTAGGATTCGACCATAACCAAAAGAAAAAGACAAAGGGAAAGTGAGGAAAAACCACAAAAAGGCAAAAAGAAAAGACAATAGCGGAAAAACAAGAAAGAAAGGAAAGAAAAATCAAGAAAGGCAAGAGGGAAAAGAACAAAAGGAAAAAGAAAAAAGAGAAAAGAAAAAGAAGAAAAACAAAGGAAGAGAAAGTTTACAGTTGAAAATAAGGGAAAGTCCAGGATGACGCAGGCGACTGATCAAAAGCTGTTACCAATATGTTAAATGCCCTAAACGCTAACGTGGTGGTTTCATTTTTGTCGTGTCATTCCAGAAAGGTAGTTGGTTTGTAGTTTTCAAAGTGGTAACTCTTCTATAAAACACAAGGACAAAAAGCAATGGCAAACAACAATAGAACTGAGTTGGTTAATACCGATGCCCGACATCAGTTGGTTGAACGGGATAATGGGTTGGGTGAAGAGGTGCGGATGTTAAGACGACACGTGGCAGACATGTACCAAGCCTGGATAACTGGGAAGGCACCACCCCCGCCACCACCAATTTTTCCAGATGCTGCCCTTACCCAAGCTCCAAACACAGCGCCAAATGACCCTCCATATTGCCCAGATACACCCGCTTATCACAATTTTCCCAACTACCCTAATAACTCCATCACTCATCTTCCAGTTACATCTCCCCAAAAATTACTACCATGTCATACCTATTACCCCAAACAATGAATACCTACCCAAAGCTCACAATACCCAATATCACCTCCCAGAGGGTGCCCGCAAGATCCTTAATTCATACAAGAAGAGCTTCCGGGATGAGCAGCTGCATGCTAGAGATGAAAGGGTTACGAGAAGAGAAGAGCGAGATGGGGTACCCAGGAAGTTGAAAAGCACAGAACAGTCCTTCAGGGACAAGCGAAGAGTGGAAGGCCAGGGCAGTATGCCCACAGGGTTCAAAGTACCAAGATTTAACTTGTACGATGGGTGTGGAGATCCGATGGCCCACCTGAGGGTCTATTGCAACGAAATGAGGATTGTTGGGGAGAAAGACGACGTAATGATGGCATATTTTAGTGAAAGCCTAACTGGGGCAGCCTTGGACTGGGATACCTGTCAAGATGTTGATAAGTGGCTTACATTAGGCGACATGGCTTAGGATTTTATCCGATATTTTCAGTGTAAATTGAGTGTTACATCAGATCGCTCCTCGTTATCTACAATGGAAAAAAGGCAGGAGGAAAGCTTTAATGAGTTTGGGCTCAGATGGAGGGAGTAAGCTGCTCGAGTTAGTCCTCTGATTAGTGAAGAAGAAATGGTCAAGCTTTTTCTACAGGCCCAGGGACCCCCCTACTACAGTCATTTGATCTCGGCCCTAGGAAAGCCTTTCAATGATGTGTTAAAAATGGGGGAGTTAATAGAAGAAGGAATCAAATCAGGAAAAATCGTGAGTTGTTCGGAAGCCATTTAGAACGTACCAGTAAGCTTGGTTGGAAGAAAAAGGAACAGAAAAGACGATCCGATAGTCTTCTTGATCAACACTTCCAGCCTCGACATCGTCCCCGCGGTTATCCTTGTGCACAGAACTCCCAAAGTTGCCCATCACATTCCCGGTACCCAGCTCCTTAAAATGCCCAGCTACCCCCGTGATCTTACCAAAAACACCCCGGATCAGGTTTTCGGCCCAATCAAGCATTTAAGGATGAGAGGTTACGGAAGAAGAAAACATTCACTCCATTGGGAGAATCATACGCCAGTCTATTCTAGCGGTTAAGGACACTGGACATGTTGAAGCCGATTCAGATAAAAGCGTCGAACCCTCCTCCAAAGAAGTTCGATCCTTCTCAAAAATGCGTATACTGCTCAGGTGCTCTGGGGCATGACATAGAGAAATGTTGGAGTCTGAAGAATGCAATTCAGAAACTTCTTGATGCAAGCGGCATTGTCATGCACAGTCCAGATGCAACAAACATTGGCCAAAGTCCATCTTCTGTGCATAATGAGACACATATGATGGATGTGATCGATCGTGAGAATGAGCCGGCAGAAGAAACCCAGAAGCAGTTTGCTCAGAACAACATGATAAGAACTTTTGACAATTCCAGCAATCTTGGTGTGAAATTCAGTGGCTAAAACACCGTGCTTGGTAATTGGGAAGATGCTCCATCTCTTGGAGTTTTGGTGGTTTATTTTGTTGTCATTTCTGTTGTCTGGGTTATTTCGGGGTTGTAATCCGGACATTGTCTTGTGACTCAAACCCTTCTATCTTTTCACTTTTGCTTTGTTTAGTCATAATTGCTTGTCTAGTGCCGTCTAGGTTTGTTCAAAGATTGTAACTAGTCTAGTTTGCTTGTTTTGTTGGTTAAACCCTTTCACCGTCAGTCTAATGCAATTCTCTAGTTCCTGCCATTTCCAATTCATTTTATTTAATTCCCTTCTCCTTTTACAACTCTTTTCATGCTGGCTCTAGTGGCATGACATGCACGCATAATTCTCAGCCTAGTGTTAAAAGTCAGTTTAGTAATGAAGTAATGAAACAATGTTGAAGATGTAAGGACCTTCGAGGGAAATGAGTAAAGGCATTTTGAGATCACTTCGAGTCCAAGTCAAGTGAAACTGGGGGCAGCTGGAACATAAAGAAATACTGTTGAAATGCATCGTGCCGCATCGGTTTGAAGCCAAGGGAAGGCTTACCCCAAGTCCACAAGGACCGTTCATGGTACCGAGATTGTTGTCCAATGGTGCTAGGCAATCGACAAATACAGAAGGCAAGTATGTGAATCAATCAAAAAGTGTTATGTGTGTTTTCCTCAGCTTGTTTAACTGTGTAGTTTGTACTTGACATGTTTTGGGAGATTAGAATTACGAAGGCATTTTATTCTGCTATCCAAACACTTTATCCTTTGTTACCTCTTTTGAGCCTCGGCTGTTTTCTTGCATACCCCTCTTTTGGAATCAATAATAAAACTCATAAGCCTGAGCAGGAAAAGTAAGTGGAGAAACAAGAGAAAAATAGTGAAAAGAAAAAGAAGAGAAAAGAAAAAGAAAAGAAAAGAAAAAAAAAGAAAAATGAAAAAAGAAGAAAAGAGAAAAGAAAAGAAAAGAAAAGAAAAGAAAAGAAAAGAAAAGAAGAGAACAGAAAAGAAAAGGAAAAAGAAGAAAAAGGAATGAAAAGAAAAGAAAAGAGAAAGGAAAAGAAAAGAAATGAAAAGAAAGAAAAAGAAAAGTGGAAGAAAGGAAAGATCGCAACAACAAATGTAGTCGCCTGAACTACGTTTGACTTGATCCCGAAAAGGTACGTAGGCAGCCTCTCTCTGAGGTTCAGTCACACCAAAACGAAAGTTCCAAAAAAAAAGAAATGGGGCAGAAGTTGTGGTTGTTGGGAGAAATCTGATTCCGAAAGTTGTAATTTTGAACCCATGATAAAATTGTTTTGAGCCTTTAATACCCTTTCTTTCTAACCCTATCCAAAAGCCCGCATTACGGTCCAAAGAAAGATCTTTTGATCAATCTTCGAGAGGTGCCAAGTCAAGCAAGTAGAGGTGAATCGTGTCAGAGACCACACTACGGTACAAGAGGCAAACACTCCAGTGCAAGAAGCAAACACTCCGGTGCAAGAAGAAAACTGATGAACATGAGAGAGTCTTGTTGATGAAATCCTTTGCGGATACCCCAAGGCAATGAAAGATGAGAGAAATCAAAATGATAGAGTCTTATTGGTGAAAACCTTCACGGGCACTATAAGGCGACAGTGAGTTGAGAAAAAATTAAATGAGAGAGGCTTGATGGTGAAAACCCTTTGGGCACTACAAGTCGAATAAGGATTGTGAATCAGATCGGCCAAGCAGAGCGTTGAAGCCCATGTTTCTCGGCAAAAGGTACAACGATAGCTGAACATCAGATTTGCTAAACAGAATAGGCCGCAGATGCATGTCAATGTCATTAGAGTCGGTATCCACGTCTGATAGGTTTCTAATTCGAAGTTTTCTTGTTAGGAACCATCTCTTTCATTGTCCTCCTACTATATTCCTTTTGTCCTATTTACTTCCTCCTCTTGAGTGTGTCTGGTCATAACAAGTGAGAAATGACTTCAAAATCTTCCACCAGCTTTCCAATTGCACAAAATGGGATCTGGTTAACACATCAAAACGTCATAAGTCAGGAAAGAAAAGCAAGCACACTGAGTTGGAAACAATCAACGTGCTTTGGGATTTTTGTAAAATGCAAAGGCTTGGTATATACCAATGCATGAACAATGCAATACATAAAGGGTTAGTTTGAACAGAGCAAAAGTACTTCATGTGATAGGCTTGACAAAGGGTGGTAAACCAGTCACGAGCAAGATTTTCCAAACAGAAAGTCAAAGTTATCATGGCAAATGTGGGAGCTGTAGACTTCAAGGACTGGACCAAAGGCTTCATTCAAGAAAGAGCAACATACATCTTGAGTGGGTGGCAACTAACATGCTTTGGGACTCATGTGAAATACAAGGGTTTTGTACGTATCAATGCATGAACGATGCAACAAGATGGAAGGGGTTTGGTGAATGGATCAAAGATATTGGCTGTGGTATGATTGACAAAAGGGTGGTAGACCAGTGACAAGCAAAATAGAATTCAAAGGTGATAGACCCCAAGGCCAGGGCCGGTGGTTTAGATCAAGAAAGAGTAACATGCACACTGAAGATGATAACAATCAACATGCTTTAGGGACCATGTGAAACACAAAGGTTTGGCAAATGTCGATATGAGCGGTGCAACAGACAGAGGATATTAGGTTTGGAAGAAAATAGGTATTTTTTGGGAAGTGGTTAGTCCAGTGAACAAGCAGGGTCTTCAAATGGAAATCAGTTATAATGCAAGTAAAGGAGCAACAGACCTCAAAGCCGAGGCCAGTGGTTAAGTCAAGAAAGAGCAGCGTATACACAGAATAGGGGCAATGGACGTGCTTTGGGATTCATATGAGACATGAGGATTGGGGAGATGATAGTTTTGCAATGCAACAAATAGAGGATATTGGGTCCGAACGGAGAAAAGGTATTTTATGTATGGGGACGATAGAGAAAGGGGTTAGGCCATAAGCAAGCAAAAATCAGTCATCATGGGAAGCGAAGGAGCAATCTCCCTCAAAGTTCAAGGCCACAAACCAACCACCACATTTAAACTAACACGATTTTTCTTTGATTGAAACACGGGCAGAAATTTCGTTTGTTTCGGGGAAACCCATCGCAAGGAAGGCAGGCACCAGACAAGTTTAACGGTAAGTTCTCAGGACCCTCTTGGAAAATGAGACTTAGTTTAAATTTCAAAACAATCATGAGTAGCATAATTTAGCATAAATGTACCCCAAAAGGAATATAAGTTGATTTCAAAGTTTGCATGTTTAAGATAGGATTTAATTAGGAGTTTTTAGGACCCTCCTGGATAATGGGACGTAGTTTCAAGGTCTGCTTAGATAACAAGATATAGTGTAAGTCGTACCTTCAGTAGATATACCTTAGGTTAAAAACTGTTTTAATTAGAAGTTGTTAGGACCCTCCTGGATAATGGGGAGTAGTTAAGACCTATTAGATAACAAATGTAGTGGGAGTAATACTTTTAGACGATATAACTTAGGTTCATAATTGATAGGAGTTATCAGGACCCTCCTAGATAATGGGATTTAGCTTTCAAATTCTTTGTGATATTTGGAAACACGATTCAATTAACACTAACAGCTGTACCCAGCCACCAAACTGGGGTGGAAAATTTTCTTTGTTTATTTATTTTGTTGCACTCAGGCGTCCACCTGGAAAATAAGGGAAGTACAATTCAATTTTGGCCTTTAATTATTAATATTTGATAACATGCTGTACCCAGTTACCAAACTGGGGCAGAAAATTTTCTTTGTTTGTCTATTTTGTTGCAATCAGGAGCCCACCTGGAGAACAAGGGACTACTTTTCAAGTTCAGCAAGCAGGCGCCCACCTGAAAAATAAGGGAATACTTTTGAAGCTTCAGCAGTCAGGCGCCCACCTGGAAAATAAGGGAAGTACAATTCAATTTTAGCCTTTAATTTTTAATATTTAATAACGTGTTATACCCAGTTACCAAACTGGGGCAGAAAATTTTCTTTGTTTGTCTATTTTGTTGCAGTGAGGAGCCCACCTGGAGAACAAGGGAATACTTTTCAAGCATTGCAAGCAGGCGCCCACCTGGAGAACAAGGGAATACTTTTCAAGCTTCAGCAGTTAGGCGCCCACCTACAAAATAAGGGAAGTACAATTCAATTTTAGCCTTTAATTTTTTATATTTGATAACATGCTGTACCCAGTTACCAAACTGGGGCAGAAAATTTTCTTTGTTTGTCTATTTTGTTGCAGTCAGGAGCCCACCTGGAGAATAAGGGAATATTTTTCAAGCGTCAGCAACTAGGAGCCCGCCTGGAGAACAAGGGAATATTTTTCAAGCGTCGGCAACTAGGAGCCCGCCTGAAGAATAGAGGCACATATTCAGAAGAATGGCAAAACATTGCCAATCATAATTCAAGGCAACAACAAGAATCTCATCGGAAGAATACAAGATACAAGTCCAAGGCAACACCAGAGCAAGTTTGAAGACATAGATAGGATCTTTTGTAATTCATAAATCATAGCTTAGGCTAGCTTCTTTTATTTTAACACGGTGTAATAAGGAGGTCAACAAGCAGTAGCAGCAGCAACAACAGTGCAATCACAGTTCCTGGTAGTCCCAGCTACCAAACCTTCCCGAACTATACTGACCTGATTCCTGTTTAGCCTAAGATATGTAGGAAACCTCTGAAGCAGGGTGCGGTCAAACTTTTCAAAAATGCTTCACACAGAATATTCGGACGGGCAAAAATCGCTCGTATTTGCTCACTTATCTTTGCCCCGAAAACTCTTCATGTTTCCGAGCAAAGAAGGGCAGCTGTGAGCACGTGATTTTTTTCCTATATATGAATTATTCCCAAAATTCAAACAAAAGACTTTTCCTTATTTTTACAATTTTTGTGAATTTTGGTGTTATTTTCTGTTAATTGTTTGCATTTTATTTATGCATGTTAATTCATATAAAAATACAAAAATATGCATTTGTATTTAGGATCTAATTTCATATTTTAGGATTAATTAGGGGTTAATTTGTTTTAGAACAAAACATGAAAAATCACAAAAAATAGTTCACTTTCGCATTTTAATTGTTTTAATTGTGAATTTGTCACGATAGTTTTTAAATAATTTTAGGAGTTAATTAGTTTAACTTTGAAATTTATTGGGACTTTATTTTAATCTTTGCATCATTATAAAATCAAAAAAAAAATTAATATAAAATCAAAAAAATACAAAATGGAAAAAAAAGAAGGAAATAAAAGAAAGGGAAGAAAAGCAATTAAAGTTGGGCCATGCCTTATGGCCCAGACCATCAATGCCCAGAAATCCTACACCCGTTCAGGCCCAACCCACCCAAATACCCGATCCGTTTCCCCTTCTCTCCCAAAATGACAGCGTTTGGAATTCCCATTACTCAAATTGATCCGAACCGTCCCTCATCCATCATCCAACGGCTGTGATGCCTCCTCCACAATTTAATAAAAATGTCTGAGCTTCTGTATAACCCTAACGACCAAAGTTCCTCTTCCTCGTACTCAACCTCGTAACGCCGCCGCAGCCACCATCGGAGAAGTCGCCACCATCGTCGATGGCTCCCAAATTGACACCCATACACCGCCTCAATGCCCCCGTCACGAATCCACCATTTTCATAGTTCGAATCCCGCTTAAACTCCTCGAATAATCGATCTTATGACTGACATCTCCACCGCACATGGCAGCCCGGACGCCAATGACCGCCGAAACAACACCCTAGACTCCTCCCGTCACCCTCTTTTTATATCTCACTTCAGTTTCCCTCGAATTTGGGCCCATCTGCTCGAATATATGTTTGAAGCTCAGGCCCAGAGCAAAACCTTGTCCAAATGGCTCCAAATTCGCACCCCACAATCTCCTAACCTCCCTCATAATGATTTCCATGCCAGAATCTCTCGAATCACAACAGAGCTTGGGGATTTTTGGATCTAGGGTTATTAAAGTTCAAATCTGTGTTGGGGAGTTTTTAAGGTCGATTGATTTTTATTTGATGTTATATCAGAAATAGACGGATAACATTAATTGGAAATCAAATTCGACGATTTGGCCGCGAGAAGTCTGGATTCAGTGAGTTTCCTTCTCATTTCTTTTTTTAGTTGTTCTTCTTTAAGCTTTGATTCTCATTAGTTTAATTGGTCAGATTCATGCTCAAATATTAGTTTGATTTTGATTTGTTGTTTTGGTAGTTCACCGTTGAGTATTGGTTTAATTAGTCAAATTGATTAGTTAAGTTGTATTTTTGTTTAGTTTGACTTCGATTCAATGGTTGTTTTGGCAAATCTGATTGGTAGTTTAATTGGGTTTAGTTTAGTTTTCTTCATTTCAATGTTCATTGTCAAGGTAATTAACTTTAGGAGATTGCTTATAGCTGATAACTTCAATCATAGTGAATTGAAACCAAGGGGTAAGGGGCTGGTTTAGTTAACTGAAGTTAGTAATTTCAGGTAACAAATAAAGGTAGTTTGGGCATAGGAAAGGGTAGTTTTATTAGGATTGGTAAATCCAAAGTAAAGGCAAGGGTAGTATAGGCATTGTGTAGTTAAAAGAATACTTAGGACCTTCTAGAAGAGGCCTTTAGTGTAAGTTTTCTGCATTTTAATGCAGTAACTTGGATAACAAGGCATTAATTTAAGGTCTAATGGTCAAAATCTGAAATTAAAAAGGAGGAAAAATGGGTAAAAACTTCCAGAATCTTCTGCCCCATTCTTTGCCTATAAAAGGCACCCCTAATGCCTTCACTAACAAGTTAGAAACCCCTGGAAAAATTAGAAGTTGGGAGCTCCAAAAAAAAAAGTTTCCCCCAAAAGCATTCTGCAGATCTGATCTCCCCAATCTGAAAATTCAAATCACAAAACCTTCAAAAAACCAAACAAAAAATAAAAATAGCAAAAATATATTAAAAAAAAGCAGAATACTATTCCATTAAAAAATTCAAAGTTGATTTTGATGTTTTGGAATGCTGATTCACATCCTTAGTTTCAGTTTTAGTTGCTGAAGTCCAAGTGTTCATTTCGTTTGAATTTGGGTCCAATTGAGTTGGCTTTTGGTCGAGTTTTGTTCCATTGATGTTTCTGAAGTATTCTGGTGTATTTCGAGTTGGTCTAAGTGCATTTCGAGTGATTCATAGTTGATTGTTTGGGTTTTGCTTGGTTTCAAACTTTTCTGGGCTGTTTTGAGTGTTGAACTGCTGCTGTTGCATTGCTGTAGCTGATCCTTTTCTTCTTATTGAATTTCTGCATCCAGGTACACTTCTCTGATTGTTTCATATAGCTCCTCAATTGAAGTGAAATGGAAATTGCTCCCAGATTCCTGTACTTCTGATCTTGTATGGTTTTTTATTTAACATAGTTTAAATTGTTAGTTTTGTTAGCTATTGTAAATGAGTGATATGGACTGTTAGTTGAAATTCTGATTCAAACTATGTCGATTGTCATTTTACAACTTTTTTGGCAATTAGTTTAAGGATTTGTAGATGATAATTGATTAGACTACTGATTACAGAATAAAGTTAGCTTTAGATGCACATGTTTAGGTATAAAATCAGTGGTTTTAATTAGTTTACTTTTGTTCGTATGAAGTTTTAACTGAAGCAGGTTTACAATAATTCATTTTCGAATTCATGATTTATTTGAATACTGACTTAATCGCTAGCTAAAGTTAATCGCGGTTAGAATTAATTCGAAAACAATTGGTATGTCAAATGTGTAATAAAATCGTTTGTCTAATTTGAGTTCCACTTTGCTAGCGCCTGGAAACGTAGCAGAAAGCCAGTAAAAACAACTTTTGAATTGGAAGTTGGAGTTCAAGCAATCAATATACTGTTAGCTTAAATAATTGTGAATCATTTATTCCTGTTTCAATTCATTAAATAAAAAACTTGAATCTGTTTGTGCTAATATCAATAGGCTTCAAGCCAATACGAATTTCTTATTATGGGATTGGGCCTGGGCCAAAACCCGTGACTGGCCATTTTATTGGTATAAATCTGAGGTTAATTTCCCTTTGGTACAGGATTATGTCCAGGATTACATTAGCCCAATACAAAGTAATTAGGGCGTTTCTTTTATTTTAAAGACAATACATAGTAGATAATTGTAGTTGCTTTTAGGTAGGCTTTAAAACAAAAATGAGACGAGCCTCGCCAAATGAAATACAAAATGCGGGGCCCTCAATAAATGCTATATAAAAATACTTAAAAACTCGGGAGGACCGTTTATCGAATTTCACGATCTTTCCCAAATATAATAAACACGTAGTCGTTTTAGGCGCGTATTTTAATAAATCACATTCCTAAAGTCGGGTGCACATTTATGTGACCCAAATCCAAATCTCAACGGAGTCGAAATGTGTTGACAACCACGGGTGCACTGGTGCAACGTGGTTCGAGACGTATTTTCACGACGTTGCAATTCTTATTAAAAAAAATAAAAATAATAATAAAATCAAATTACTAATAAAAGGCACATAGGTTAGAACATATTTTAAAATTAGATAAAACCAAATACAGCAGTTGAGCAACCGTGCTAGAACCACGGAATCCGAGAATGCCTAACACCTTCTCCCGGGTTAACAAAATTCCTTACTCGGATTTCTGGTTCGCGGACTGTTAACAGAGTCATAATCTCCTCGGTTCGGGATTCAACTGGTGACTTGGGACACCATTAATCTCCCAAGTGGCGACTCTGAATATTAACAATAAATCCCGTTCCGATTGTCCTTTAATTGGAAAAACTCCTTTATGCCCTTGCGGGTGTAGCGAAAAAAGGAGGTGTGACAGTAAGCAAGAAAGTATTCAGATGGTTAAAGTAAGCTAATATTGTCTTTAGCGTCACCTGAGATCGGTGTCCTGTGTAAGAGGCTTTGCGTACTAATTGTAGATTCTTGATTTGCTTTACGTCATTAGTGTGGCTAGTGGTATGGATGTGCAAACTTGTTACCTAGTGCGGAAGGTCGTGATATCGTATCTCACGGGAAGATTTTACAAGTGTGATGTGTAATCACTTGACTGATTGAAGATTGAAGCCAAGTGTGGAGATTTTTGGCACAATCGTCAATGTGAGAGTTTAGGTCTGAAAGGTGCTCTATTCAATTGGTTGTGAATTCTAAAAGTTTGGTCCGAATTCGACGACTGTTCTTATATGTCATGAGTAGGTCATTGTGGATCCTTGAGAGGTTATTTTCCTAAGCATGGTATGATCAGAATCAGATGAGGTCCGTTTATGGGTTCAAATGTGGATGTGTACTCAACACCAGCTTGGGTACATTCATTCAGCATAACACTCCTTATGGAGAAGTATTTGAATGTTGGATATCATTTCGTCATCGGATATTTCATGTAATACTCTATTGTGTCGTGTGGGTTGTGAGACGGCTTGATTAATTGCACATGTGTTAAGGTTCCGCGTAGTGATGGTGTTATATGAGCAGGATGGCTCTTGAGATGCAGATCATATATCACACCTAAGTCGTGTTTGACTTTTGTGGCATACAGTGCTATCTGTCTCTCCAGGGATGGTATTACGCACTTGGCGTGCTTATGGTCGATATTCGGGTATTTCGTAGTTATGAGCATTTTAGCTCGGTAAGTATTTCCTTATAGATTATTATATGTGGATCAGGTGGCACGCTACCACGGGTATCATGGTTGGGTCGGGTTGCACGTCATAACGGTATCTAGTGTGGGTTAGGTTGCACACCACAACAGTGTGATATTGAGTATAGTTTCCCATATTGTAAAGATCCGTAAAATTCTTAACCAAAACTCGGGATTTTATGGTGCTGAGTTGGATTTCCGCGTCATTATAATAGGTTTGTACTTTTTGGAATGAACAGTACCCAAAGGACTTAGAGGAAAATATTTCTAAAAAAGAACGTGTTTCTGCAGCCCATTATGCGGCAACATAATCACTTTGGGGAACACATAATGGCCGTAGAGTGAAACCAAAAATTGGCCAATTTTGAGGCCAATTGTGCGATCGCATAATAGCTATGTGGGCCGCATGTTGATCGCATATCTGCCTTTAATTTTTGCGAAGGGAAGTTCTACGGTGCATTATGCGACCGCATAATAGATATTCAGACCGCATACCGATCACATACTCGGTCAAAAAACTTAACTTCCTGAGGCTCTTTCTGCGGTCACTTTGCGGATCGCATAACCATTATGCGGTCGCATGGGCACCCATTTTCTTAATTTAAAACTCGACCCTTATTCCGTTAAAACAGCCCCCTAGGCCATTCTCATCATATTTCTCTGATAATTAGAGTTAGAGAGAAGGGTCAAGGAGAGGGGAAGGGGTATCCTCAATTATTCATTAAATCCTGGTCTAAATATCTTGGATATTGACAATCAAGGCACCTAGTTCTCCCTTCTAAGAGGTAAACTTCTATCACCCATGCTCTTAATTCCATGTTGTAGCTAAACTGGACCATTAGAGAGGTAATTCATGAGGGGTTAGGGTGATTGCCTTGCATGCATGTGATCCTAAAGTATGTGGGGGAGTGCTAAAACAAAGATAGGAAATAATGGGGAATGGGTTGGGGAAATCTTCCATTTAAAAAGGGGCTCTGGACCCTAACACACATAATGTTTGATATAAGACTCAAGTGCGCTAGGGCTATGATCAATTTCCTAATGATGGGTTCAATTGTGCTACACTGTTAAATAGAATGAAGGTTCTAAAGGTTCCAGAACTTGTCGCAGGAATTAGGGAAAAGACTCAATTAAGGTATGTATGGATAACCCTCTTCTTCTTAATGTTGAACTCTTGGTGTCCGAGTAATTGGCGTGATTTTTGAGTTGATCATACTATATGGATTTCCTTAATATGTTGACCTTAATATGTTGGGTCAAAAGATTTATGTTCCATAATTGTTCTAAGTGTTACCCTGAAATCATGCTATTTGAAAATGTGATTATGTTCTCTAAGCTTTTATTTTTCCTTTCCTTATGTGCGAATGTCTTATATGATAGCACTTATTGATATGGATGTTGACGATATCTGGGCAAATAATAAAGGGAAAGACTTGAATTATAAAATGTGTTTAAGTGCCAAGAACTACCTAATAAATGGGGCTGTTTATGCCATGTAATGGAAGATGGGAAGAAAAGTAAATTTAATGAATTATTGAAAATGGTTATGTTCCAAGTTAGATGGCTTAGCTGATCGGGCCGAGATCGGATGCCATGCTATACACATGGTGACATTTATGTTGGATTGCTGATTATCATTGTGAATTTAGATATGTCTCACTTGGTATGGCTTAGCCGGTCGGACCGATACCGGACTCCATGTAAAAGCATAGTGGTATTATAGGTTGTGGCACTTGGCACTAAAGATTATTAACCATAAGAGATGGAAAGATTGAATCGAAACTATGTGATCCTTAATCTGTGTCTCCTTGTAATCCTGTGAAGTACTTATTGCTTGTTATAACTGTCTTTTATTTGTTTCACTGTTCATCCTACTAAGATTTGAGTTTGCCTTACATACTAGTACTATTCGATAGTACTATCATCCCTTTTGCCGGGGGAACTACATCTTTGAATGGATGTAGGTAGTTCCATCACAGATAGTGTTGAGCGCAGATAGTGGTGCTCTCATTCTCTCCTTACAACAGTCTTGGTGAGCCCCCATTACTCCCAGGGGTTATGCAATTTTTCTTTTGTATAAATTTTCATATTTTGAGGTATAGCCGGGGCCTTGTTGCCGACATTGTCATGTTGGTCTTTCGTTTCCTTAGAGGCTCCATAGACATTTTTGTGGGTCATATGTGGGTGCTGGGGTGGTTATGGATCACATTGTATTTTGAAACTCTTCCACTAGATTATCAACTGTATGTACTTTTGGAAACTTTTCTATGGCATATGGTGTTCAAGTAAAAATTTACTAGCAACGTTTACATATTTATATAACTGATCTCTCCCCTATTTCACAAATGGTTATGCATTTCCTTTTCGAATTATGAATGAGTCGGGTAGGAAAGGCTGAATAGGCTTGCTCGACCTGGTTCACTCGATCGTGCGCTGGTCGCACTCCCCCAAGGCTGGGGCATGATACGTATCTATTCTTGTGTGTTTTTCTTCTCATTTATAAGGAAGGTTTATAACATCTTTTCACGTTTTAAATTAGTTACGTGGGTGGAAAAGTTCTTTCCAGAGTTCATTTCTCCTTATGTAACACATTCAAGGTTGTGGCTTGTTAGATCTCTGTGGCATTATATGAGACTTTTTGCAGTGTCTAAGGTAGCTTATCGCCTGAGAAACTTATACTGGGTGAGACGAGATTATTGGACCTGGGATCAGTGCGATTAAATTTATATGAGGCACGTTAAAAAGTAAATATCAATATTCAGTTCAGAATGAGGTAATGTTTCTCGTCGCGAGGAGAGACTCCATGAATTGTGATTCAGCAGGTGGTTATGAGTTTCTACACATCTCTTATGTTGTGGCAGAATTATGAGAGTTGAAATGAGACTTATATGCGTCGTGAGGTATGTTGTGGGCATTAGATTCGTGAAATTCCGGCTATGTTATCAGAGGATATTATTATGGACATGTGAGTTATGCAATGCAGGATATAAATTATGTAGAGTACACAGTCATGTATTGGTGCATCGTGTAGTGATTGACATAGTGTTCGTATGATGGAAAGGGCATGGCAGAGAATTCCGGATGTTGGAATTGGGCTCTTAGTCTTATTTGAGTAAGTAGAAAGGGGAATCTTCAGGTTAGATTGAGCTAGTGTGCTCAACTAAGTTATGGTAGCACGGGTGGGTGCACGAGTTATTAAATAGTGATTTCAGACAACTCCATAGTAGCCCTTAGCACATTCGAGGATGAACGAATATGGTAGCATGGGTGGGTGTACGAGATATTAAATAGTGATTTCAGACAACTCCATAGCAACCCATAGCACATTTGAGGACGAACGTATGTTTAAGTAGGAGAGAATGTAACGACCAGACCGATCATTTTGAGATCTAGTACGTCGTTTGGCAGTTTGAGGCCATGACCAACTTTACTTCAGGTATTATGACTTGTACGTGTGGTCGGAATTGAAATTCGGGAAATTCAGAGTTGATTTGGAAAGAAATTCTCATTTCAGAAGCTTTAAAATGGAAGAATTGACTAAGGGTTGACTTTAAGTAAATCACCTCGGAATCGGGATTTGAAGGTTCCAACAGCTTTTTATGACATTTTTGGACTTGGGCGTACGTCTGGATCGGGTTTTGGATAACCCGGTAGCAATTCGGCACCTATTGTGGAAGTTATCATTTTGGAATAAATTCATAAATTTGGGTTGAAGTGCATTTCAATATAATCAATGTTCATTAAAGATTCCGAGTTTGGGAATAGCTTTGTATGGTGATTTTGGTATTACGAGCGCGTCCGGAAGTGAATTTGGAGGTCTGTAGGTCATTTGGGGGTCATTTGGCAAAAGTTAGAAATTTTAAGGTTTTGAGAAGTTTGACCAGAAGTGGACTTTTTGATATCGGGGTCAGATTCTAATTTCGGAAGTTGAAGTAGGTCCATAATGTCGAATATGACTTGTGTGCAAGATTTGAGGTCAATTGGACGTGATTTGGTATGTTTCGGCACCGAATGTAGAAGTTTGAAGTTCTAAAGTTCATTAAACTTGAATTGGGGTACGATTCATGATTTGGATGTTGCTTGATGTGATTTGAGGCCCCGAGCAGATTCGTGTTATGCTATAGGACTAGTTGGTGTGTTTGGGGTGGTTTCGGATCATTTCAGGCTATTTTGTAACTACCGATATCTGGTATCTGGTTTCCTTCTTCACAAACGTGAAGAGAGTCCCACATTCGCAAAAAGGAGTTTTAAGGGCGCTGGGTTTTTGGCCTTCGCAAACGCGAGGTAGAGGTCACGAACGCGGAGGTGTTGCCTGAGGAAACTATGCGAACACGAAGGGTCAATTGCGAACGCATAGAAGGAAAGAGAGGATTGGGCCTTGAGCCATTTAGCCTTCACGAACCAGGAGCTCCAACCGTAAATGCGAAGTAGTGGAGCCTGGAGGCTTTGCGAATGTGAGGATTTGACCGCGAACGTAAAGAAGAGTGGACCTGGGCTGGGCAGAATGCTTTAAAAGCGGGGTTTGGATTTATTTCACCAATTTTTCACACTACTTGAGTGATTTTTGGAGCTTTTGAGGAGGGGATTTCATCATCAAGCATGAGGTAAGTGATTTGTACTAGTTTTGAGTTGAATACAAGGTTTAAACATAGATTTAGACCTGAAAATTGTAGAAATTTGGGATTTTGAAGAATAATGTAGAAATTGGTATTTTTTTTTATTTTGACCACGAAATTGGACATGGAATTGGAAATAAATTTTATATTTGAGCTCGTGGGGTTATGGGTAAAGTTTATCTTCAAAAAATTTTAAAATCCGGGCACGTCGGCTCGAGGGTGATTTCTCGCGACTTTTTGAACGGAGTTGGAAATTGTTATAAATTGAATTGTTATGAGTATTAGAGTATATTTTCATTGGTTTGCACATTATTTGACTAGTTTTGGAGTGACGATCACCGGTTTGGAGTGATAGAGTGGTGTTGGAGCCGGTTATGGAACTTCGGAACGAGGTAAGTCTCTTGTCTAACCCTGTGATGGGAAAATTACCCCTAGGTATTGTAAATTGATGTGTTCTACTTTTTGTGGGGGCTACATACGCGCGAGGTGATGAGAGCCTGTACGCAGCTACATTCATGTTATATTCTGAGTAGGCTTAGGTTCACATCATGCTATAGATGTACTATTTGAGTAGTCTCTTGCCTATTAAATTCCTCTGTTTTGCACTACTACCTGAGACTAGATGGACTATTGTAGAGACTTCACGAGTTCATGAGTAGTCATTGAGTAATTTTATTCCTCTTACGAAATGATCCGGCGATATATATATGTTTTTATTGAAAGGTTTTGTTAAAGAAATTATAAATCACACGTTTATTCGTGAGTGGGGTCAAGGACCCGTTAAAGCTTCTTATTCTTATGGGATTGAGCCGTTCACCTCGGTATGATTTATGTACTACAATCTCATGGGAGCGGGCTATTTGCCTTTGCAATTTAATAGATGCATCTATGGTTTGTGTCATTCGACCCTCGGCAGTGTACCGATTATGATGGAATCAGACCGTACGCCTAGTCATTTCTATAAAATATCCTCATGAAATCGTGCATAATATTTAGCAAGAAGCTAGTGTATCCGTGCGTTTTGTTTCCTGATTTGAAGTATAATGACCTATTTGGTGAGGTCCACTATATATATTTATATATATGCTCCGGTTGAGGAGAGAATTGCTGATTGAGAGCATGAGTTATTGTAAAAAGGAGAATTGCACCACGTATTTATACTTGTTTATTTTATTTATTTACTGTGCCTCATATTTATTCACCTCTTTATTGTACTTGATATTATTGGACCACTAATAAGTGTCTATGTCGACCCCTCGTCACTATTACTTCAGGGTTAGGCTAGATACTTATTGGGTACGCTTTATTTTCATACTCATACTATACTTGCTGTACATTTTGTTGTACATGCATATATAAATTTAGTGGCCTTGTGGGCACAGCGGCGTGGTTGACACGGGGACTTAGGGAGTTGCATCTCAGGTTACGATTCGCAACCGGCAAGTCTCATTCAGGGTATTATATTTTTCTCTCCTGTCCAATGTTACATTCCGGACAGATGATGTATTTTATTTTATTCTTCCTAGTTGATGCTCATGAAGTTGCGACACTGGTTCTTGGGGTAAGTATGGGATGTTCAATGTTTGAAATTGTTAAAGGGATTTCTTTTTGAACACAACACATGGATATATTATATAACTTAAAGCAAAGACTACATAGGCATAGTAGATATTTTTAGAGCATTACTATTGCCCATTGTTGCCAAATAGTTACAAACATTATTAGAAATATTCTTATAACTATTACAAATACCATGCTTGTTCTTGATTACTTGTTCAACAAAATAGGATGGACAGGCATGGTAAAAACACTTTGTAGATGGTGGGCTCTTGATAGCTTCCTTGGCCAACATATGTGCCACCTTATTTCCTTTCCTGAAATTATGCTTCAGGTGTGGGATTTTCAATTGGTGCATTAACCATCTTCATCCAGAAACAGTGTTTGAGAAGTTATAGCTATCCTCATATATAAGCCTGATGACATCCATTCTGTCAGTTTTAATTTCTAGATTTAGGAAGTTTATTTCTTTAGCGATTTTCAATCCTTCTAGGAATGCCATCAACTTTGCATGAGTAGGAGAATTTGCTTGTCTTGAATTGTGAAATCCCATAATCCAATCTCCGTTACTATTTCAGAATGCACCACCAAGTCTAGCTGCATTATTGTTACTAGAAAAAGTACCATCACAATTTAATTTAATCATATCTTTAGGAGGTTTGTTCCAATTGATCTCAATAGTGATTTTTTTGTGCGTGAAGGGATTTTTCTATGTGAAAATTTTGAACTCCCATGCTAGATGGATAATTTTTCTTACTTCCAGATAATTATTACGGTTGTTAATATTTTTATGATTCCTATTTTTCCATAATTCCCATGGAGAATGGAAATAGAGTAATCCAATTTATCTAGAGATTATAATTTTGAATAAAAATATCCATTAGCTTTACTAGCCAATTTGTGTCACTATTAATGTTTATGAAGGGGAGACCTATTTTTTTCCAAAGATGTTAGATACAGTACAATTAATAAAAATGTGTTAGATGTTCTCCGCCCCAGTTTTGCAGATGGTACAAATAGCATCATTATTAATTCCTATTTTAGCTAGATAGGCTCGGCAAGGGATACGATTGTGCATGCATTACCAAAGGAAGAACTTTATTTTATTGGAGCAATGGAGGTTCCAAATCCACTTAAAAGAGTTGGATGGTGGATTGACCTCCGATAGAAGTTTATAGCAAGACTTGGTGGTACAAAGACCATTTGAGTTGAGGCTCCAGCTAGTTCTCTCCATTTTTTATCCTTTACTAGGGATGGGGTAAGGGAAAGTTTATTAAGGATTTCGCTAGGCAAATCAAAAGAAATATCCTTAGTATTCCATTCATTGTTATTGATGAGGTTTCCAATAGAAAGAATTAGGTCCTTCCTACTTAACGGTCCTTCTATTGAGCTTCTAAGGTATTTTGAATTATATATCCAATTGGTATACCAAATGCTAATCCTAAAGTTAATAGTAGGATGCCAAAGAATACCATTGTTGCACACTTTCCATCCCTTTAGGATAGATTTCCAGATGAATGAAGTGGTAGTGACAACTTTATTCGTTGCATATTTGGCCATAATCAGGTGACCCCATGAAGTGGTATAGTTTTTCAAGAGTCTCCATGCAAGACTTGAAAGTAAAACCAAATTTTTAGCTTTAGGAAGGCGAATACCTAACCCCCCCCCCATTTTTATCAGTAGTAACCTTTTGCCAGCTAATTAGGTGTAGTTTTTTAGCTGAGCTAGTGGATCCCGAGATAAAGTCCCTTTGAATTTTATCAATCTTCTTTAAGATTTTAGTGGGAAGAAAGGTATATTGCATAGAGTGAGTAGGAATGGCACTTAAGGTACTAGAAGCTAGAGTAGTCCTTCCAGCCATACTTAGGAAAGAGCATTTCCAGTGAGACAACTTGGTTTGTAATTTATCTATGATAAATTGGAAGTCATTGGTAGTGGGAAAGTTATTTAGGATTAGAAAGACCATGTATTTACCAAATTCATAGGTGTATTTTATACCAAAGAGGCTTGTTAGAAATAAGCTGAAATCCTTAGGAAAATTTTTAGGTAAGACAATTCCTGATTTGGAGGTGTTTATGGCTAGCTCAGATTCATTGCAAAAATAATCCATGCAAGATTTTATGCAATGGCCAGTTTTTTTATTTGCTTTTCCCATTAAGGTTATGTCATAAGCAAAAAGAATATGGGAAAAGGAGGGGCCTTTTTGTGTAATGTTAATAGGATCCCATCTTAGTGTGTCTATTTGGTGGTTTATTAATCTAGATAAGAGTTTGAGGCAAAGAATTAATATATAGGGAGATATGGGATCACCCTGATGAATACTCCCGCTAGGTTGAAAAAAAGTTGTTCTAGCACCATTCATTAGGATCCCCATAGAACTAGTACTTATGCAATGCATAATAAGACGAGATAAATTTGGGAGAAACTGGAAGTATTTAAGGGTCTTATACACAAAGGATCATTCCAGTATATCAAAATCCTTCTACAAATCTAATTTGTTTATCATATCAAAGTTGGATTTTTTTTATCTACGAAGATTATTCATAATTTTTTGGATAATAATGGCATAATCACAGGTTCTTCTATTCTTAATAAAGCTAGACTGCATAGGACTGATAAGGTAAGGAAGAAAAGTTTTATCCTGTTGGCAATAATTTTAGTGATTATTTTGTAAGAGGTGTTGCAAAGACCATTAGGTCGAAAGTTTTGAGGTTATTGGCATTAGAAAACTTTGGTATAGGACAAATAAAGGTATCATTGATGCCACTAGGCAGAGATTGGATTTTGAAAACCTTGTGACAGTAGTTTATTATGGAGTCACCAATGATATGCCAATATTTTTGGTAAAAAAAAAAGGATGAATGTTATCCGGGCTTGGAGCCTTAAAAAGTTTAAAAGAAAATATAGCCTTTGTGATTTTCATATTAGATAAAGGGTTATCAAGGCTACTCAGGTCAACTTTATTAAAGCACGAGGATCACCTATGATAATGTTATTATGGGAGGAAGTTTTGAATGTCTTAAAGGCTTCCCTAAAAAAAGGAGAGAGTATAGTGAAGAATTTGTTTAGGTTCAGAGAATTTGTAGTATTTGGTATTTGCCTCACCTTCATTTAGCCAATTAATTCTAGATCTTAGTTTCCAGAAGTCATGTTCCATTTTTAAAATATTATTATATTTAAGTTGTAAATTAGATTCTAGATTCTGTAAGAAATGACTTATATGGTAATTAGAAGAAGATTGGATTCCACTTAGTCTAGCTATAATCCTTTTTTTCTTTTTGAAAATGTCTCCAAATGTATTATTTTTCGATAATATGACCTCATCTCTAAAGACATTTTGACCACCAATAAGGTCATTATCAGTCCAACAATGTTTAACTAAGTTAATAAAGTCCGGATGCCTACACCAAATAGTTTTCAATCGGAATGTTTACTACAATGATTCACATTTTTTGGGAAAAGATTAATTAACAAGGGGTTGTGATCGGATGGGTCTTAGGAAGGTGGATGACCACTTCTTTGGGATATATTGATCACCCTCTTTGTTAATAAAAACTCTATTTAGTCTCTCCATAATTAAACCCCTAGAATTTTTCCTACGATTTGACCAAGTATATTTTCACCCCTTGTAACCTAGGTATAATAAGTTACAATTGCTTATGCTATTCCAAAAAGAGTTACATCGCCTACGGTTGATGGGGTTTCCACCAAGCTTGTCATTAGCACTAAAGATATCATTAAAGTCCCCCTAGCAACCAAGGACCCTTATAACCCGTATTAATATTTTTTATATTGTTCCATAATTCATGTCTTATTTCAATCTTAGTACTAGCATAAATAGAGGGAAAATGCCAAGTAGTTTGAGAGGGGAGTACCTCAACAGTGACATGAATCTCCTGATTTCTCCTAACAAAGTTATGAACCATAACAACACTGGAATCCCAGAGGATCACCATGCCTCCAGATCGGCCCTTACTTGGAACCTCAATCATTTATGAGAACAGAAAATCACTAAGGAGGGAAATATGATTTTCCATTCTTGTTCCAACAATGTTACCATGAATGACCTATGCGTATCTATAATCTCTCTAAAATTAACCGTGAAGTTCTCATTGTTACCTCCACGGATGTTCCATATAATTATATTAGTAGGCCTAAACATCATTCCATAGTTGTTCGTTAGACCATTTTCCATCTGAGTTTGCAGCACTCGGTTCCTCCTTAGTAAAGGGAACAAAATCATTGCACGATTCCTCACTGTTGGGTCTTGAGGGGGCCTAACATCCATTGAGCACTTGTAAAGTGCAGGAGGGCAACTGAGCACATATCTCTTCTCTAGTAGTTCCCTAAAAAAATATTTTTTCCTCGTTGAGACTTGAAAATTCTAGGACTGGTCCGGACCCCAGCAGGTTTATTTCCTCTACTTCCTCCATTTGAATGTTTTCTGGTTCTGGTGCATTGGGAGTGTCGCGCCCCCCTTTTCTCGTGAAATCAGGTTTATGATATTTGGGAGGACAACTCATTCCTTTTAGGAATTGGGTTTGATTTGAAGAGTCGCCACCTAATGATTAGAGTGCATTAGGACACCAAGGAGGTTTGATTTGAGTAACTAGAGATTGGGTAAGGGATTGAAATTATTCTAAGGAGAAGGTGTTAGGAACTTCTCAGAATCTACTAGTGTGGTTCCCGGCCAGACTATTATTGTGAATTTAGGTGCAAGTAACATATAGGCAAATAAAGCTCCAAATAAGAGGGGTTTTTCACATAATGATTTACAAATAAACAAAGTTGGAAAGAAATAAAAGAAAGCTTATTTTCTTAAAAGAAAGAGTTTGAACTTTTAAAAGAATTAAAGAAATAAGGGAAATGGGGTCCTAAGTTTATTAACAATATGGATTACCCCACACAATGCCCGGTAATCACTCCTCAATGAGGGGCTACATGCGACATTATCGTGTGGTCATCATGTCCATATCTGCCCTTCCCACCCCGCTAAGGTATTAAAGCGCGGAATGGTCTCGATTACTTATTGCATGCTATTACCCGTCCCAATTATATCAGTCCCAAAGGCATTTAGGACTACTAATCCTAAAAGAGAGGGATATTAGGCTCATTTGTAGTTTCAAAGGTAAAAATTCTAATGCGACATACAAAACACGTATTGCTAGTTGGGGAAAACACATAACAAGCAGAGGCTCAGATATACAAAGAAGCACCTAATTAGCATGACTTATACATACTGTTTAGGTCTGATTAAATACTAAAAATGAAAGATTTTAGAGGTTGAGGCAAAATAATTTATTACATAATTCAGATAGGAAGCCCGACTTAGGCTTGCCTGCTGGTTGTAGTTATTAACAAAAACAGATTTAGTTTAATTATTACCCTATGGCTTGCCTAAGCATTGGACAAGGATCCTATAGGCATGGTATCTACTGGATTCAGAAAGCAATAAAATAGTAAGGTCTAAAATAGACTGAATACATACTGTTTAAATTCTCTAATTGAGGGTAGTTAGATTATTAAAAGAAAGGCAAGTTTTGACAAATTGGTTACAAATTCTGCAACTGACAATACCCATTATTGCTGATTTTAGCTCGAATGAAGCAGTTCAGATTCGATTAAGAGTTCCTATAGGCATAGTTTCTACGCATTGTTGATTTTAAACCTTATAGACATAGTATAAAAATGCAGAAGATTCGTTTTAAACATTTGAACATGATATCTAAATGCAGAATTTGTTTAAGACCTATGAACATGATATCTAGATGCTGAATTAGTTTAAGACCTATGAACATGATATCTAGATGCTGAATTTGTTTAAGACCTACGTGCATGGTATCTATGTGTAATTGAATGTGCAGAGTTGAACAATCCTATATGCATAACTTCTAAATGCATGTAGTAGTCCTATGATCATGATTTCTATATGAAAATGGATATACAGAGTTCAGAATGACCTATTGGCATGATTTCTATATGCGTTTGAATGTGCAGAATTCAAAATACCTATAGACATGATTTTTAGATGCATGCAGATTTTAAAATACTTATAGGCATGATTTCTATATGCATTTGAATATGCAGAATTCAAAATACCTATAGACATGGTATCTACCCTTTGTATACATAGTTACCCACCCTTTTTCACTAACCATCCCCAAGAGTTTATTACAAATTATTACAGCCAGGAATAAAGTAAAAATACATCAGAAAATATAAATAAAGTACAACCAAGGAGAGCCTGATTCAGACTTCCTGTCTGAAATATGAGGTAAACCAACTCTAAGAGATCATGATCCCAAGCCTTTCTCCCATTTGAGTGTGTCAAAGTTCCCTAGGAGCCTCAATGGGACTCCGGGCAACGTTCAAACCCAAATGTACTATTAGAATGGGGACAAGTGCAGTGTGGAAGGGCCATCCATCAAGTGTCCAAGTTCAGAGGGAGCTCAAAGGGTCCCAAGGCAAGGCTCATAAGAGGGGGGGAAGAACTTAAAGACTAAGAAAGTGTACAAGTATAGAACAGAATGCTAAAAGGGGAAAAGGAGAGGGAAACAGCTACAAATAAGCACACATAAGGGGTTTAGAGGAATATGGATACTGTAAAGAGCCTATTGCTTAGGCAAGGGCAGGCTTTAGGCATGCACAGCTATGGAGAGTGCTAGCATACCTATAAGCCTGCCAGAACACATACTATTAGAGGCTAGGATCCTAGGGGATCTAGTTTGATTCATGGACAATAATTTGCAGTATTGACATGCCTCAAACCATAGAATGAACACATAGGGAGTAGGGGTTTTGGATTCATAGTAGAACAGGTAGAAAGAAACTTCAGCACACTAGAGTAAGTGTTTAAACTATACAAAAGCAGTAAGCAGACCTGCATACAAAGCTAGTAAATAAACAGATTGTTGTGGTGCTGAAAACCTTAAATCAGGACATACCAGTTTCAAAGAAGCAAGTAGAGAAAAGCAGGCAGCAAGACTTACAAACAGGCCACAATACAAGTAACAAGAGAAAATTCTTTTGAGTATTGGTGTGTAGAAAACCAAGAGTGTTCGTCTGTTTTGTTAATGAAAGAGTCAGGTATTTATATTGTGAAAATAGGTGGAAAGAATATAAGAAACAAAGAAACAAACAAGTTTGGTAGGGAATCAGAACCATATAAAGAAACAAAGGTCGAAACAAAGATTTTGAAGCCTAATCAAGTACTAGATTTCATAAACTTGAGGTTCAAAGAGGTTAGAGTTTTTTGAAATCAAAAAAGTTCAGAGATGAAGATAAAACAAATCATATAAGGCAATGGTCTCAAAACTCAAATGAAACCCCAAGTTTAGGGTTCTTGCCATCAATCGAGTGCAGAGATGAAAGGACAAGTAATCAAGGAAAAAGATACTAATAAACAAGTTCAAAGGTCTCAAAAAGGATCTGAGACCTTTAACATGCATCTTTCAGTAGAAGAAACTCATGAGAAACATAGTAAAAGAACAATATGCAAAACACAGTAGAGGAATTCATAAGAACACAGTAGAAGAAACACATAGGAAACACAGTAGAAGAACTAGTAAGAACACAGTAAGAGACACATAAAGAAATACAGTAGAAGAGACTAATAGGAAATATAGTAGAAGAAACACACAAAGAAACATAGTAGAAGAAACACATAAGTGAAAAAAAGAAAATCAGAGAAACAACTAAATAACTCAAAAACCCTAAATCGAAAAAAAAAAGGTTTTAAAAGCATAGTTTTTTGAAAGAAATCCCAAGAAACCATTTAAAAGTTTAGGGAAAATACTGATCTAGAACATATCTAAAAAAATCAGAAGAACCTCAGAAGGGTTAAGGTTTTAGAAGAACCCCAGTAGTGAGAAAGGCTTGGAAAGGTCATTGATATGAGCCAGATGAGTCGAGATCAGGCTCGAATAGCCATGGCTTGCCGGAGCAAGGCCGAAGATGGCCATAAAACTTGAATCAAACAGGGTCTAGGCCAAGCTTCTTTGGGTTTAGGCCTTGAAACTTTAGTAACCAAGCGTGTAGGAGCCTTAGAAGGCTGGTATATGGTGAGACCACCATGGATTCAGGCAAGGAGGTGGCCGGAGAAGGCGAGTGAAGTTCATCTGAGGGGAATGGCGAATATTCTAGAGAAAACCAGAGATAGAGAGAGAGAGAGAGAGAGAGAGAGAGAG
>MU711599.1:19337-45560 GCA_026770625.1 Nicotiana glauca | reverse complement strand
TTTTTAATATATATATATATATATATATATATATATATATATATATATATATATATATATATATATATTAATTAATTTGAATTGTTTGTTGATATTATAAAATCAAGCGAAAATACAAGAAATTTACCAACCTGCACGCCAAAATAATAGAAAATTGTCGAGGGCTAAGTGGGGAATGCGGCCAGGATGCCAGATTTGACAAAAGAAGATACCACCTTTTTTATGAACCGCGTCAACTATGGGTTTCCAACCCTCTGTTTGTTCCTCTGTCCAAATTCCAGGCATATTTGGACTCCTTCAAATAGTTCATGTCTAAATCAGACTAATACATTGTAGTCTAACCCAGGAATGGAACAATTTACAAGCTTTAATTCCACTTCTTTAACAATTAAGAGGGGCTAAAGTACATTTTATTGATTGCTCTCAAGGCATGGCGGATTAATAAGATGGATTTGACCTTTAATGTTTTTAGCATTGAATTCATTGTATTTTTAAAATTATTGGTACACATATAATATATTCATTGAAATTTTATTGGATTTTCAAATATACATTATATCCCCAACATCGAACCCATCACCAAAGGACTAAAATGCTCCATCCATTCGATATATAGAAGAATTAACCCAAATAACCGTTCACCTAATTGCTTAAACTAAGAATAGCCGGTGAATGCATATTTATGAATAATATATATACACGCTAGAAAAAATAAATAGTGCATCTGCCCTGACTACAAGTGAAAGTTTCTATTGTATTTAACGGCAAGTGGATCTATAAATGTAGATAATTAAAGTTGATATTTTTGAAGAGTTCAAATATTTCTTACTGCTCAGAGTTTATGTAGCACTATATTGCTGCCTATAAAAAAAAAAACACTAACAATATGTGTTAAAGATTTAGACATGAGCGCATAAAGGGAAAAAGTGTTTACCCTTGTGAGATATCAGAGGCACTGGCTGATTCAGAAATGAGAAATCCTCCCTTTGTTGCTCTTTGAGCATAATATTCAATAGCATGTGGCTGTGGAGTATTATTGTATGATCTGTTCCTTGTCATTGGTGGCATCACTACTCTGCAAATCATAACTTTATACAGCTTAATATACATGCATGCAAAATGAAAACGAAAAAGATAAAAGTCAAGACAGAGTACCTATGAGAGAGCTCGAATCTCCCCATTTTGTAGGGGGTAAGAAGAGGAACTGGGGTGCTGTTAGCTGACATCTCTCTAAACTATCAAAATTGATCTTCTTTTTCGTTTGCTGCAGAAAACTAGAATAGCAGACTGTCCATATTTATAGACAAGTCATGCCAATTTCTAAATGTGTATATGCTAATTTCAAGGGGCAACTACCAATGTAATTATATTTTTAAGTGTAGTGGCGTAACAACATATATAAAATTCTACAACTTGGACGAAAAATAATTTGTATGACAAGGAGTAATCCGTCTTATGCGGAAGACTACATGATAAAGCATGTTAATATATATAAGTAAACTCGGATTATTAAAAAAAACTTGACTTTAAGTACCTTTTATCATTTTATTACGAGATTTAAGTTATAGTATGTATTATTAGTGTTATGTCACTCAAAGGATATCTAGAGCAACTATAAAATTTTAACTTATCCAAAAACTGTTTTCATTTGGTTGTTTTGCTTTCAATTCAAAATGAGAATTGGATAATTATAACTTCCCTGTTTTGGTTATTAAAAAATGGCTTTGGTTTTACCCAAAAAAAAAAAAATACAAGAAAAACATGTGATCCAAGTCCTAACTCCTAGAATAATTATCACGCAGATCATGCAAGTGAATAATTAATACTACTTGAAAATTCAACTGGGAGAAGTGCTTATCTGGAGCTGTACATAGTCTGTATTTCATTTTACAATACTACTAAATATTTGGGCTTTTAACAATCAAAGATAACAACGAGAAAACTAATCACAATAACCTGCCTATTGTTTTTGATGGCTTTGGTTCTCCTAACAAAATACAAAAGCATGTGACCCAAGTTCAAACTCCTAGAAATATGTATCATGCACATCATGCTAGATGAATAATTAATACTAGTTGAAAGTTCAATGGGAAGTGCTTATCTCCCGCCCCTCCTTCCTTCCGCTATGATGATGGCCTATCTAGGCCGATGACGGGGACTCACTAGAACGAGATAGGTGCTGTATAGGTCCAAATTTGATGACTAGTCGGTAAGGGATAAGTAAGATAAAGGATAGGGTCGACCATGATATAACGATTGAAGGTTGCTCTCACAACGGCCGGTGCCAAAAGCAGGTAGCCGAGGAGAGACAATAATGGTAGAATAGGTTCAGAGGTAAATATAAAGAATATTCCTTTGGATATTCTTTACGCTTTACTTTTTTAGTGTTTTTGGGGAATATCCCTTATAAATAGGAAGAGATAAAGAACCAAAAGGGGATCTTCTTCACTCTCTAATGAGAACACATTGTAAAGGCTGAAAAAAAGGGAATATCCAAAAGTTGTCTTGTTCGTTTATAATATTATTGAATCACACATTGTTCAATCTTTATCCATAGACCCAAGGATTTCACACCCATCTTGACTTTTCACTTTTCCACGTCGCTGATGTAGGAAAGGAACATCCCAATCATATAATAATTGGGTGATAGATCTTTTCTTATTACATTTATTGCCATTATTCGTATTTATCACATATTCATGCTATCATATTTATTGTCAATCATAGAATATTAAATCTCTCATGAGTATGCCATTTTATTTGATAGAATTTATTAAGTTCAACTAAGATTCGCCTTTCAATCTCGCCAACTTGAGTGCCGACGTCTCCACCTTATTATCCCGCTCAGACCTACAAACACGTAGGGCTTCATCTAATGCCGCTACTTTGGATATGGCGTCCACCCTGCCCTTTTCGGCACGCGTCAATTCCTTGACCTTAACGCTCAACTCGCCCCTCAGATCGATAGCCTCCATTTTTCTCTGCCCAAGCACAGTAGTTAAGGAAGCCACCCGCGCTTGAAGGTTAGCATTTTCAGCCATCACCTCCTTACTCGCTTCGAGCTCATTCTCTTTGGCCTTTATAGCTGCCTCAAGCTCAGTGCATCGACTTATGGCCTTCATCAGCTCATCATCCCGCTCCTTCGGCTCCTCAAGTGTCCTCGCTAACTCTTCCTCTCTCTGTTTGAACCTATCACGAAACAACTGAAACTAGCTATCTTGGTTAAAGACGTAGGCCAGCGCTCGATGCTCGGTACGGTAATCTTTGTTCTTAGAGGTCATTTTCTTAAAAACGGTCGCCCTCCATTCATCCCTCCGGCCACGCTCAATCGCCATAATGAGCGTCTGACATGCAAAGGAAAGAAAGTCAGCATAAGCAGATTACGCATACGAAACAAATCCTAATAGTAAAAAATAGTTACTCGCAAAGCCATGCCAAAAATACTCAGCGACAGTTCTGCGTCACTTATCGTCTGAAGTGCCGCGTTCTCAGAAGCAGCATGCAAAGTAGCAAAGGACGACACCGCCTGTTTGGAGTTAGCCAAAAGGTCGTAACCCACGGGAATGACTACATGTTAGTTAGGGACTTCCGTCCTCACTTCCACGCGAGTGTTTCTCTCCAAAAAGGCCCGCACCTCTTCAGGATCAATGTTCGAGCCTAAACCATCATCCTCTGCGAGCACCGCTCTATCTTCTCTGACCACGGACGATGTGCCACCTTCAGCAGCCCATATAGGCCCCCCGCCTTGATGTACCCCCTCGGCCCTAGGGAACCTCCCCACCATAATAGTATCCGCCATAAAAACAGCCCCAATATCGGGCATAAGTGCGGATGCCAACCTCGGGGCAATGACCTTCCTCTTTTCAACACTAGTGGCAACGGTTTTCCCAAGTTCCATTCTTTGACTCTTTCTCGACGGAGATTCCCTCCCCATTCGACAACTCATCTACAAGGTGGTAGGTAGGTCGGGAAGAGATATCATCCTATATAGCAGCATTCTGAGGAGGAGAGTCCCTAGCTGACAGAGCTTGAGTACGACCTCCACGGACGGACTCAACCGAAGTAAATTGCATCCCTACCGATGCAATAGCCTGGCGAAATACCAGCACCAGAGCTTTCTTTTATGAAGCCCGTCGACCTGTCACTATAAGGAGGTCATATCAACAAACAAGTAAATAACAGAAGGTCGAAACAAAAGTAACACTTACTGGACGAAACCTTCAGTCCAAAATGTTTGTAGAAAACCACCCAGTCTCGAATACTCACCATGTGAGGTAACACGCAAGCCACCCAGTCTTCAATATCGACGACGGGAAAGGGTGCACACCTCTCAGCTAAAAAAACAACACAAAGAAACCATAAATGAATAAAAAATGAAAGGACAAATAGAAGACAACAACTGTGTGCTAACAACACCTACGATTATGGTTCCACTTCTTGGGAAATCCAGCAGGGTCCGATACCAAGTGTTGGTTTTGATAAAGAAGTACTTGTGCCAAAAACTCTGATTCATCCTATTGTCCATTCCAACTATAAACTCTCTGGTCTCGCGATGTTGCAGGTGTATCTTAGTGCCTCTGTAAAAACTTGGTGAAAACAACTGTAATAGATGATGGATGTCGACCTCACAACCGGCTAATTCTGCATATTTTGTCAGCATCAGGAAAGCTTTATAAAAATATGGGGATAGTTGTACTGGGCAAACGTTGTAAAATAGCCAGAATTCCTCCACCAATGGGAGAAGAAGGAGAGTATAACCAATTAAGAAAGGGGATATAAAAGGCACATTATCCAGTTCGATGGACCTCCACGATGTCGCCACCAGCCGAAACTATCTCGACGTAAGAAGGGATATGATATATAGATTAGAGCTCAGTTTTATGAGACAGCCCGGTCTTGGAGATCACCTGAATGGGAGCAGGAGCTGGTTCCTTATGAAAATCACTTCTGGACAAGGGTTTTTTGGGAACTATCTCCTCCACGATAGAAAGCTCTCATCCTCTTCAACCACGAAATCCTCACTGCCGGAAGGAGGAGCCATCGACAACGGAGTGGCATCAGAAATCTTGTCGTGAATACGATGGGTGCATGACATGTTGATGATAAATGGTATGCTACTAAACCTGAAGAAGGAGGTAATAACTAAGGTAAGAAGGAGATATACGGAATCGTGAGAGCAAAATGAAGAAAATATGCTAGCAAAGAATATCGAGAGAGAACATTGTTCATGCAAAGAAAGGGATGGCAGAAACTTCTGAAAAATGAAACCCCTATCTATTTATAGGGTTGGGTGGCGCAATAATTGAGGCAAAAGGTTGTCAATGGCATCTAAACCAAAGCGACAGTACATAGACGCTGTCTCGGGAAGATGCGTAATGATGATGCACGTGGCTATAACGTCACCCCATGGAAACCACACCAATTATGGAACCACTGGTTGTGTCGCTCTCTCGACCTTTATCGACCCGCCTTATGCCATAGCTGAATTCTCCCGAAACAAAGACAAATCATGTCCGCTTATCGAGGCGTGCAAGGACACGACCTCAACAAGCGGAGGGACTAACTGTATAAGTCCAAATTTGGTGGCTCGTTGCTAACGGATAATTAAGAAAAAAGACGGGGTCGATCATGATATAACGATTGAAGGTTGCTCTCACAACAGCTGGCACCAAAAGCGGGCAGTCGAGGATAGACAATAACGGTAGAATATGTTCAGAGGTAGATATAAGAAATATTCCTTTGGATATTCTTTATGCTATAGTTTTTAGGGTTTTCGGGAAGAAAATGTAGAAAACAAAAAAGGGGATCTTCTTCACTCTATAATGAGAACACATTGTAAAGGCTGACAAAAAGAGAATATCCAAAAGTTGTCTTGTTCGTTAATAATATTATTGAATCACACGCTGTTCAATATTTATCCATAGACCCAAGGACTTCACATCCATCTTGACTTCTCACTTTTCCACGTCGATGACGTAGGAAAGGAACATCTAAATCATATAATAATTCGGTGGTAGATTTTTTCTTATTATATTCATTGCCATTATTTGCATTTATCACATATTCATGTTATCATATATATTGTCAATCATAGAATATTAAATCCATTATTTAATGCTCTTGAACAATACTCGTGTCACGAGTATGCCATTTTATTTGATCTAGAATTTATTAAGTTTAACTAAAATTCTCCCTTCAAATCATCTTTAATTGGTATAGTTAAGAGGTTTAGCATTTTTTTCTCAAATAGGTATGCCTCCCTTGTTGCGTATCACCTACAGAAATAGTCTATGCCCCGGAAAAACTCGAAACCAAGGTGAAGTGGCCCACAAAGATGAGGTCCAACCCGAGCACTAGAAAATCTGATGCCCTATGCATATTCCACCAGGAACGCGGACACAAGACAGAAGATTGCATCGCCCTATGGTAGGAGGTTATGAACATGTTCCAGCAAGGACATCTCAAAGAGCTGCTGAGTGACAAGGGTGGAACAACTTCGCCAGAGGTCGTGAATGCCAAGGCTCGCTAAAGTCGCTACCATCGGCTCGTACCATTAACATGATTGTTGGCGATAACGATGATGCCTCCACCAATGACGTTAAGTTCACTTCCACACACAAGATCAAAAGATCTATCACCCTCGAACGGTATGACGGGCTCGAAGAAAGTATCATCTTCGACGAGTAAGATGCTAATAGTTTGACTTTCCCTCACAACGATGCCCTCATCATTCGTTTAAGAATTTTTGATACTGATGTCATATGTATCATGGTAGACAATGGGAGTAGAGCGTGCATTATCCATCCCGAGTCCTTGCTCAGATGAGACTCGAGGATAAGATAGTGCCATGCTACATCACACTAACTTGTTTCAATAATGCAGTTGAACAGACATTGGGTGAAATTACACTTCTTGTCTTGGCCAGCAGCATAACTTTAGAGACAACGTTCCATACCATGGACCAGGCCACCTCATACAATGCCATAGTTGGACGACCATGTATACATCCCATAAGAGCATTCCCCTCCAGCCTATACTAAGTGATCAAGTTAACAACACCTTGGGGAATATTCAACATATGGGGAGAACAACGCATGTCTCGGGAATGCTACTGCATCACCTTGGATAGCATAAGAACCCAACAGAAGAAAGATAAGGAAAAAGAAGCATAGCAATCAATAGGGTCGAGGTCGACTCAAGAAGAGACCGGGGATTTATCATGGACCCCAAACAGGTAGAAACCGCAGACTCAACTATAGAGGACCTCGACATCGTTCAATTAGATCCCAGCGACTCCAGTAAAAAGGCCTACAGTGACTGCTAACTCTGAAAACCAGGTAAATTAGCCAATTTTAAATAACTAATGCCAATTTATTTGCCTTCAGCCATGTGGATATGTCGGGCATCCCTAAGGATATAGCCACGCATAAATCAAACATCGACCTATTCTATCCCTGGGTAAGGCAGGTCAGACAAAAGTTCAACCCCGCTATCAATGATGTTGTCCATAAGGAGGTAGAAATGTTATTAGAAAATGGATTTATCAGGGAGTCGAAATACCCCAAGTGGATCGCGAACGTAGTGATGGTCAAAAAGAAAAATGGGAAATGGAGGGTGTTTGTATACTTCATAGACTTAAACAAAGCATGCCCGAAAGATTCAGACATGTTGTGAGATATCGACCAACTCATTAGCGCGATAGTCGGGCACGAGATGCTCTATTTCCTAAACGGGTATTCGGGCTATAACCTGATACTTACGAAAGAAGAGGAACAGGAGAAAATCACGTTCATCACCCACCGAGGAACATATTGTTATAGGGTCATGCCATTCGGGTTGAAGAATGCATGAGCCACGTATCAAATATTGGTCATAATAATGTCCAAAGACCAGCTTGGAAAGACCATGGAGGTATATATTGACGACATACCGATCAAATCTGTAAGGGCAGAAGACCATATCAACCATTTGAAGCAAGCATTCGACATACTGGGATGATACAAAATAAAACTAAACCCAGAGAAATACACATTTTGCATAGCCTCAGGGAATTTTTTGGGTTTTTTAGTGTCACAATGAGGGACTGAAGTCAACCCAGACTAAATCAAATCTATACAAGGGATACCAGAGCAACTAACTACTAAAAAGCAAGTCCAAAGGTTGTTTGGTCGAATCACTGCCCTATCGAGATTTATCTCACGGCTATCCGATAGGTGTCGCAAATTTTTTGGCATGCTAAAAAAGGATAACGACCTCGAGTGGACTCCTGATTGCATAGAAGCTCTTCAAGAACTAAAGGCGTATCCGTCGTCACCACCTCTTCTCTCGAAGCTCGAAGCTCGAACCCGAGGAACACCTCCTCGTCTACCTTGCCATCTCTGAAGTGGCAGTAAGTGCAGTACTAATTCGAGAAAGTAAAGGTATGCAATCTCCTATTTTATATTGTAGCAAAATACTCATCGACGCTGAGACGAGGTACCCACACCTCGAGAAAATAGCCCTGGCACTGGTCGTAGCTTCATGAAAGATTAGACTCTATTTCCTGTTGTCACACCTCCTTTTTCTACCTTGAAAGGGGTATAGGAGAGTTTTTCCAATTTAAGTATCAATCGAAATGAGATTATTTTTTTTAAAATTTAGAGTCGCCACTTGGGATGATTTATGGTGTCCCAAGTCACTGATTTAAATCCTGAATCGAGGAAGTTTGACTATGTTTTACAGTCCGCAAAATACAAAAATTCGGGTAAGGAATTCTGTTAACCCGGAAGAAGGTGTTTGTCATTCTCGAATTTCGTAATTTTAGCATGGTCGCTCAACTATTATTATTGGGCTAATTATCTGATTAATTACATGTTTTAGACCTATTGCATATTTTCAACTTTATATCGCTTTTAATTATTTAGAACTGCTTTTTATGATTTATGGAATTTTTCTTGAACAAGTTACGATTGTCGTACACTTGTCGTTTGGAACACACCGCAAACCGCGCTACATGAAATGCACCTGCAATTCGCGACATGTTTATTTTATTATTATTATTGAAAATTAAAGTCAGGTCACATGAAATGTACACCCGAATTTAGAAATTACAAATCACAACTACGTCACGGGAACCGTACCCGTAGCTATGATAATTTATTATAACGCGCCTAAAGCAAACTATGAATGTTCATGGTTCTTCCTAAATTTTGAGATTATTGTGATGCCAAATTTATGAAAAAGATATAATTGGGGGCAAATAGGCTAGCTAACATGATCTATTATTTGGCCGGATTCCCTATGGCTCAAGACCCACCTTATGTCCCATTCTTATTCCTTGTCAAAAGAGAAACAACTCAGATTTTTCCAACTACCCAATTAAAAGCATTTATTCAGGAGCCAAGACTACATACATCATAATCGAAATAAAAACTAATTCAAACAATTTAAATGAAAAAACTAAAACATGCTACTCAAACAACGTAGAATCACAAATTAACTAACACACGCACCAAGCTATTATAATAAAATGAAATGAGAATGAAAATTGAGAAACAGACCTTTTATTGATGAACAAAACTGAAAATTGCAAATCAATCGAGCTGAACAAGGAAACAATCTTGGGAATGAAACATCAAATTACGAACCGGAACCTTAAAGCGACACCGGAGAGCTCGAAAACCAAATCGACCTTAGATAAACTAGAACCTCCAAACATCTGACAAAGCGGACCATCCCTTAATATTTGCGATCTCCAAAATGTTTACTACTGCCGAAAACTTTGTGAACAGGACGTTCCTGAGATAAAGTGTTTCAGTGATTTTTTTTCGTTATTGATTCCTCATGCTCATCCGATTTCTCCACTTTATGCTCCTCGTGTTCCGCCATTATCAGTAAAGTAAAACCCAAATCCTTGAAATTCAGTAAAGTTATATGTCTGCTGTATCTGAGAGAAAAAGTTGCAAAGATTCCTTTTTTGTGTGTTTGTATTCCTTTTGCTTTTTAATTTTTTGGGAACAAAACAAGGAAAAGATCACCGAAGAAAGATGGAAAACCTTGGCAATCCTGCCATTTTTGTTAGTGCAGCATTGTAGCCTAGGTCTAGGTCTAAGAATTGAAAAACTTGGGGTACAATTTCTATAATTGGGTATTTTATATGGTGGTGGGAAGGGATGATGACCGTTGGATTAGAAGGAAATAGATGGCTAGGATTAAATCTTGCACTTAGGTGGGCTAATGAGTTGGAAAGAATGAGCTTAGGGTAATTGGGTTGAACCATGTCTTTAAGGTTTGAACTTAGGCTAAAAAGACCAAATAGTACACTGTATCTATAAAAATGTAAAAATCAATCTAAATTAAAATAAACTAAATACTAAGTGAAAGAGTCAACACTATTTAGAATAGCGATAATAAACCTAAATTAAATATTTTCTCTAAAATGTATAAAATCTTGGGAAGGGTCAAAAATTACATGTCTACAGCTGCCCCTCTTTGACTGGAAACGCGAAAAGTTTTCAGACAAAGAACGACAGGACATGTTTTTTAACCCGACCCTTATTTAGAGAGACCAAAAACTAAGAGAATGGAGAAAGTGACCGAGCCCTGGTATATGAGCTACCTACATATCCTTGGCTATAAAGGAATCAGGCCTCGTGTAGTTTAAAATTAGGAAGAGTGATGGAGTATATCGAGGTGGAGAGCCGATTGAGGTGTCGTTGAGGTCCCGGTCTGCAGTCTCGTTATTACATAAAAATAAAAAATAAAAAAGACTAGCTAAGCCTATCAGTTTTGAGTTACAAGCTTACTATCTATGAGTCTTCTGAAGCTTGATCTTGAGCCTTGAATGGTTCTTCGTGCGGACTTCAGATTTGAACCTTGACGCTTACTAGTTGCAGGTGTTAGTTCATTCTTCTTCACCTTTTTTGATCAAGACCGACATGTAGCACTCATTACCTCAACCACGTCCTGAGCAGTTCATATCTTTTTTCTGCTTCTTCATTTTGGATTCACTTTTTTTTCTTTTCTTTTTTTCTTTTTCCTTTTTTTCTTTTTTTTTTGGATTGAGACTACTTCTGTTGGTCATCTCGGATTGTTGACTCGCATTCTTGCCGCGAGCTTCTACTACTTCTAACTTGAATTGAATTTTAAAATAACTTCCCTTGTTCTCCATGTTGACGCTTGCTACTACAACAAAAAAGATAAAACAAAAGAAACTTTTCTGCCCCAGTTTGGTACGGGGAACATCTGTAAGTGTTAATTGAATCCTGTCATCCAAAAGAGTTCTATGAATTTAAAAGTTAACCATTATCCAGGAGGGTCCTGAAAATTAAAATTAAATCTAATCTAAAAAGTGAAAATTTGAAAGCTAAATTCTATTTCTTAAAGGTAAAACTTACGCTAAATCTCATTGCCTAAGAGGGTCCCAAAAACTTAAAACTACATCCCATGATCTAGGAGGGTCCTGAAAAACTTTAAAATTAAATTCCTTTATCCTGGAGGGTCCTGGTTTCAAGACAACTAAAGATTGATAATTTAAGAAAATAAAATTGACCCACTTTTTTTTCTGAACCCAGAGATCAATTTGTTTTCAAATTGCCCAAGGTGAAAATTCGTCAGACTAGGTTTTCTATCTTAGGAGAAAGATTCATCTGACTAAGACATTTATCCTATGATAAATTCATTAAACTAGGTTTTCTATCTTAGGATAAAGGTTCATCAGACTAAGATTTCTATCGTAGGAGAAGGTTCGTCGGATTAGGTTTTCTATCTTAGGAGAAAGATTCATCAGACTAAGATTTCATCAGTCTAGGTCCCTTTTTTTGTTATCCTAGGAGAAAGATTCATCTGACTAAGATTTTTATCCTAGGATAAAGTTCATCAGACTAGGTTTTCTATCTTAGGAGAAAGATTTATCAGACTAAGATTTCTACCCTAGGAGAAAGTTCATCAGACTAGGTCTTCTATCTTAGGAGAAAGATTCATCATACTAAGATTTCGACCCCAGGAGAAAATTTATCAGATTAGGTCCTTTTTTTGTTATCTTAGGAGGAAGATTCATCAGATTAAGATTTTGATCCTAGGAGAAAGTTCGTCAGACTAGGTCACTTTTTTTTCCGGTATCTTAGGAGAAAGATTCATCAGACTAAGATTTCTATCCTAGGATAAAATTCACTACACTAGGTTTCCTATCTTAAAAGAAATATTCAGCAGACTATGACGTTTATCCTAGGAGAAAGATTCATCAGACTAGATTTTCTATCTTAGGTGAAAGATTCATCAGACTAAGATTTCGATCCTAGGAGAAAATTTATCAGACTAGGTCCCCTTTTTGTTATCTTAGGAGAAAGATTCATCAGACTAAGATTTTGTTCCTAGGAGAAAGTTCATCAGACTAGATCTTCTATCTTAGGAGAAAGATTCATCATACTAAGATTTCGACCCTAGGAGAAAATTCATTAGACTAGGTCCCTTTTTTGTTATCTTAGGATAAAGATTCATCATACTAAGATTTTGATCCTGGGGAAAAGTTCATCACACTAGGTCACTTTTTTTCTGGTATCTTAGGAGAAAGATTCATCATATTAAGATTTCTATCCTAGGAGAAAATTCATCAGACTAGGTTTCCTATCTTTGGAGAAAATTCATCAGACTAAGACGTTTATCCTAGGAGAAAGATTCATCAGACTAGATTTTCTATCTTAGGAGAAAGATTCATCAGACTAAGATTTTGATCGTAGGAGAAAATTCATCAGACTAGGTCTCCTTTTTCTTGTTATCTTAGAAGAAAGATTCATCAGACTAAGATTTCTATCCTAGGAAAAAGATTCATCAGACTAGGTTTTCTATCTTAGGAGAAAGATTTATTATATTAAGATTTCGATCCTAGGAGAAAATTCATCAGACTAGGTCCCCATTTTTTGTTATCTTATGAGAAAGATTCATCAGACTAAGAATTTTATTATGAGAAAATCCATCAGACTAGGAATTTTTATCCTAGGAGGAAAAATGTGAAGATTAATGGCAAGATTTTATGCAAAATAGCAAGACAAATAAAGGCAAAGATCTGAGAAATTTCCCTTTGACGACTCTTCTCTTCTTTTCTTTTTCTTCTCTCTCGTTTTTTGTTTTTTCCCTCTTTTTTTATTTCTTTTTTTTTGAATCACTTTCCTTGCACTACTTTGTTCCTGTTTCACACAAAGAAAAATTTGTCAGTTTTTAAAATGGTGGTCGGTTTGTGGCCTTGAGTCTTGGGCGACTTGGCTTCTGCTCAATCAGCTTGAGTCGGTTTCAAGAGACTTTTGCTTTGCATCAACCCTAATTATTTCACACCCAGTACCATTTATATTTGTGAATCAATCAGCCTTATCCCAATAGAAGATCTTTTCTTAAGTGACCTTTTCTGATATCTTGAATGACTTCTTGTTTTTGAGCAATTTATCTGTTAAAGAGAAACGACAATTATCTTTGCTTGCGCCAAGTAGGTTGAAAATAGTCTTTTGGGGAAACCTTTGCATGAATCTTCAAGGCATGTTGACAGTAACAACTGAGTGTTGGCCAAATTTACTTTATGCAACTGAAAAACTGGTAGCAGATCTTGAAATCGTTTCTTGCTTGTTTTGACAAGGACTGACTCAGAATGAAGGACATAATGATGCAAATAAACAAGTATTAACAAGAAATGCCCATGTCAGACGGACAGAAGGAAGATTATTTTTTTAAATAACTAGCCTTAATGATCATGACATGCATTTTGGACTTAACGGCTTGATCTATCAAACTAATCCAATCTTCCCTTTTACCATTCTTATGACCTTTGAAGTCAGGCTTCTTCGTGTCGATCCTTTGCATCGGCTTCATGACTCACTTTCGACTAGCGGTGCCCCGAGGAGTTTTTACCAACAAGTCTTTCTCATTTATTTATCTTTACTTACCATCGCCTTACATTGCCCGTGAAGGTTTTCACTAGTAAGACTCTATCATTTTTTCTCTCTCTTTCTTTTGTGAGAAACTTGATAATGTTCGATGTCGCGTGACAACCGTTGCTCATTGTATGCGTCTCTTGACATTCTTGAAGGCTTATCGGGAGGTCTTATTGGGAAGGTTTTTGGATAGGGTTAGAAAGAAGGGTCGACATGAAGACTCAAAGTAGACTCGAAATGATGGGGTTGCAGACTTACTACTCTTAGAATCGACTCTTTCAAAAGTGAAATAAAATCTCTGCCCCGGTTTCCGCAATTGCAAATTTTTTGGAATTCTTTTTTCTTTTTTTCTTCTTTTTTTCTTGAATTCTTATTTGGTTGGACCGAACCGTGAGGCTGCCTATGTATCCTCTTCTTTTTAAAGGAATCAGGTCTAACGTAGTTCAAACATCTGACCTAACTATAATTTTTCTTTTTGTTCCTCTGTCTTTTTTTTCTTTCTCTTTTTTTTTTTCTTTTCTTTTCTTTCTCTTTTTGCTTTTTGTTTGCCCTAGCTTCTATTTTCTGGGGGCATGGACCTTTGACTATTTTATTTTTGCTTTTTATTTCACTTGAACTTTCTATCATTTTCCCTAGTTTTTACTCTTGGCTCATGGACTCTTTTTTTTCCCCATCATTTTTCATTTTTACTTCTTATTGGACTTTTAACTCTAAACTTAATTCCAAAAGAGGGTGGTCAAAGAAAATAATACAGGTTCAAAAAAGGTAACAATAAGTATAAAGTGTTTGGGTAGTTGAAAAAGAGCTTCCCAGCCTCGAGAACGCCAAACATAGTATCCTTTTGTGATCACATTATTGATGAACATGCCTGTCTTCTTGGGTCTTTTTCAGTGTAAAACTGTGTGAGCAATACATTCCTCGCTGTGAATGACCCTTGTCAATTTGGGTGACTTTTCTTAGATTTTGTCTTGATGTTGAAGATGTATCTTACGACTAAACTGATCAATTTCAAGTTGTCTGGAATATATCTTCTTTTGAAAAACACTTTCTATATCTTAGTGGTAAACAAACTTCAACCCGTCCGATTATCCTTAAGCGCGATCTTCTCAATGATTCAAAAGGTAGAGATCCTGAACTTCCAGGAGCATGAATGCTTTGATTCCATATAAACTTGGCTCATGCTTGTTTTTCAAATGTTTTATGTCTTTATTCCTCTTCAAAAGTGTCTCTTTCTCGCTTATCCAATTCAAGACTTAATCCGTTTTGTAAGATCTGGCCAAAAGTTCTGCTTGCATGTCATGTCACTAGAACTAGCGTGAAAAGAATTATGCACAAAATCGACACAAAATGACTAGCTGTAGTTGATACCCAATTTTTTCTATATATTTTCAGTATGCAAAATAAATTCAACATGGCATATAGATGCATATGTAAGCATATTCAAGCATTCTATTATTTTTTCATAAATTTTTAAATCAATTTATTTCCCTTTTTATCCATAAAATTCCAATAATTATGTCCAAAATTATTATTTTTTGATGATTCACTTATCGAATATTCATATTTATGCTAAATATAGCTAAGGCAATTTTTTTTTTTTGCATATTTTTTTACAAACTTATTTAGTATTTCTAAGCTAAATTACAATAATTGTAATATTGGCCTCTTTTAATATTTAATCGCGTATATATTCATAAAATCAGGTCATGTATTTTTAAAGTGTTAATTATATATTGTAAATTATTTTAGTGCTTTTAATTTATTTCCAGAAATTAATTTATTATTTTTATAATTTTAAAAGGAAAAAATGGCTATTTAAATGATAACCCAATTTCATTTCAATTTCAGCCTAAAATTGGGCCCAAATCAGACCCAATTTTCCAACTCAATTGCATCTCAAACCCGACCTCCTAACCCAATATACACGACCCAACACGGTCTCCCACCTAACCCCTTTAATCCTGGTCGTTGATCATTTAGATCAACGGCCACTATTTCCCCTTTCCTTAATTAATCCCGAACGACCCAAAACCTATCATTTGATACGATCCGCTTCCCTTGAATCCCCTTTCTCTCTCAACTCTCTCTCAAACTCTCATGAACCCTAGCCGCGGCCCTCTCACCCCACCCTAATACCTGCCTAATCTATGATCTTCTGTGGTCATTTGAGGCTTGTACCAGCCTTCCAGGACTCCTATGTGTTGGGTTCTATGATTTCATAACCAGACCTCGAAGGAGTCTGGTCCAGTCCTTTCTCGACTGCTGTTCATGGCCTTTCTCCGGTCATCCCTAACCTTTCTCCTGCCAGCTATGGCCGTTCGAGTCAGATCTTTGACTCTTCTGGTTAGATCGGTAACTTTCAAGGCCTTTCTCAACTTTTCTGGGTTTTTCTAAACCCTAACCTTTAAGAACTTTTGATTTTGTTTAGATCTACATTAGATATGTACTTGCTATGAGTGTTTTAAGTGTTTTCTCAAAAGTTTTCAACTTTCTTTCAAAAATGACCCTTCATCTTCTCCGATTAGGGTTTTCCTTTAAGTCTTTCTTTTCAAAGATATCTGATTTTAACGTGTTTTTGATTTTGCTAAGTTTCGCTCATGTTGTTCTTCTATCTGTTTCAGTGTGTTCCTTTGTGGTCTCATTCGAGTTCTGAAACTGTTTATTAGATGTGTACTTGTTTGATTAAGTTACTCGTTCTTATTTGACTTATTTGTTTTATCATCTTTTAAACTCGATTATTGTTGAGAAACCCTAGGTCTTCTTGGTCTGAAACTGCTTGTTTGAGTATGCACTAAATTCGATTAAAGTTCTTTGTTTTTGACTCTCTCTTTCTTAGGTGACTTATTAGATTTTTACTATCTTTCAACTAGACTATGGTTGAAACCCTAATCTCTCAAAAAGGTTTCGCCACTTGTTACTGCAAGGCCTGTACTTGTTCTAACTCTTTTCTACACTTTGGCTACATGCGTGAGCCTTGACTATCTACTGAATCCTATGATTATTTCTACTACTATTGTATGTTGTTTCTTTTGTCAATGTGGTTGACCTCGCGTGACTGATGTTTTGTTCACTCCATTTATATAGTGAAATGCATAAGCATGTTCCTTCCTTGATTGATCTCGATCTTGTGATTGATTGCAAAAGCTTTTCTTATATGAGCCCTAATTTTACTCGCATGTTTAAAATTAATTGATTCTTTTCCCTTTACTATGATGTTTTTACCTTGCTAATTTATTTTCCAAAATAAGTATATTTTGTACTCAGACTTGATTGTTCACTACATGCTTTTACTGCCCCTTATATGACAATAATCAACCTGTTTCCAAATTGATTTACTTCCCTTAATTAGACCTGCTTCTACCCTTTAAACAGTGATTCCTTAATTAAAGGGGAATCACTTGTGTAATTGATTCTGACTGGTGATTGTTTCTATACTTGTGTTAAAACTTTACTTATTACCTTATTTCTCACCTGTTTTCAAAACTATAAATATCCACATTCTTTCTTTAAAAGAAATGAACAACTTGAGTTCAAAACACACACTTACAATTAAGACTCTCTCTTCTCTACTGCTACTTGTGCTATTGCTTTGGCTAGCCGGCTGAAAGCCAAGGTTAGACTGTGGACTTATGTTTGCTTTATCTTTCTGCACTTTGCTTCTCTACCGGTATGTCCTAGTTTACTCTTTAAGCCTCAACAACAATATGTTTCTTTAAGTTGCTTCATTTTCTCATTCATGTTTACTTCTTCCAGTGTTTATGCAGCCTTTTTACATTACTAGCATGTTGAAACATGTTCCCTTCCCCTTTTAAATTAATGTTTCCCTATGTATGTACGTTGTCAGTCGCTTGTTATGTGATTTGCTGACTTATGAATCCTAAACCCCCAACCCCTTTGTATAGTTACTGATCATGTGTAGTTTGAATTCACTATTACTGTTTTCAAAATCACCCTTATCCCTCATTATTTCCCAGTCCTTTTTTAATCTCTATGTTCTGAATTTTCACTATATTCCTAGAACTTAAGTTCTGCCCGCGTCGCATTGGGACCCCTGAGCTCCCTCTGATCTTGGACACATAAGGGCTGGCCATTCCACACTACACTCATTCTTTATCTGGTTATGCAAACCTAGGTGTAAATACTGCCCGGGGTCCCTTGAGATCCTTAGGGAACTTTGACACACCCAGGTCTGAGAAAGGCTTTGAAACAAGTGGCATTTGAGGTTTTTTGTTCCATAACTCAGAGAGGAAATTAGAATCATGCTTCTTTTGGTTGTAATTTCTTATTTTGCACTCTCTTATAGTTCAGCATTTGGTCTGTACCAACTTGTAAACAAATATTGGGGTTGGCTTATGGAATGTGATGGGTAATTATTTATTTAGCTGTTAAAAGGGTACATAACATGCCTATAGGATCTATTTAATAAAATTTTGCATGTTTTGGTTCTACACTTAGATAATATGCCTATAGGATCTATTTAATAAAACCTTGCATATGTTAATTCTACACTTAGATAACATGCCTATAGGATCTATCTAATAAATTTTTGCATTGTTTCACTTCCACAATTAGATATCCTGCCTATAGGATATAATGGCTATAACCAGACATCATATTTATATGGTTAAAATCAGTTTTGAAATTAGATGTCGTGCCCATAAGGTTAATATCAATATTTTATAGAAATCATGTCTATTGGAATTTCGATGTGATCAAATAAATCCTGCCTACTCCACTTCATTAGGTACCATGCCTATAGGACTAAATCAACCTTTAATACTAGATACCATGTCTGTAAGGATTAAAATCAACAACAATAGAAATTATGTCTATAGGATCTAAACCAGTTTTTAGCTAAAAAAAACCAGTTTGACTCGCAGTGTCTTGAATTAGTTTAAACAACTTACTTATTTCATTAATGCGGTTTAGAAAGCATGCCTAAAGGATCCCAAAATTGCTCGATTTTTAAACTGTTACCATTTTTAAATCAGTAATAGATATCATCCTTATAGGATATCATCAATACACTCTTAGGCAAGCCTTAGGCAATAATGATAAATTTGTATCTGCCTTTGTTTAATTAGCAACTGCTCCAACCAGTAGGCAGACCTGATTCAGACTTCTTATCTGAGTTATGTAATAAATTGGTCTGCTTCAACAACTAAACTCCCCTGTCTTAGTACTTTAAATTTTGACCATAAATGTGTTTTAAGTCATGCTATTTATATGTTTTACTTGAAGAGGTATATATGAGCCTCTTAGTTGTTTACATGTTCCCCCTAATATGCAGTCCTATGTGTTTTGAATGTCGCTTTAGTCTTTTTGCCTTTAAAACCCAAGAGTCAGCTTAAAATTCTCCAATCCGTGCTTTTATACCTTAACAGGGCAGGAAGGGTAGATATGGATATGATGACCGGTGCGCTAATACCACGTGTATCCCCTCTTTTGAGGAGTGACTACCGGATATTGCATTGATGTGATCCATATTACAAACAAACCTAGGACCCCTTTATATTCATCAGCATGCTTAGATTATAACTCTTTCAAAACCTTGCTTTCATTAGCTGTTTATAAACGCTTGTATATTTTAACTTAAATTCCCTATTACTTGAGCCTTAATTATTTACTTTCTAATTGCACAAATTCACAAAAACAATCTGGCCGGGAACGACACTAGTAGAACCTGAGGGGTGCCTAATACCTTCCCTTTGGGATAGTTTCAATCCCTTACCCTACCTCTGGTTATCAAACATAGTTGTAGTTCAACCCCATAGGTGCCCTAACGCACCTTAAAATCATTAGGTGGGGACTTATCAAAAATTTCAAAACCCCTTTCCCAAATGGAAGGATTTGTCCCAACCAAATGTCAGAAACCTTATTTCACGAGAAAAAAAGGGGGTGCGACAACATGGCGACTCTGCCGGGAATTTTTAGGCTATTACCTTTTCAGATTGTTTTGTGAATTTGTACCTCTCCCTATGTGCGATTATCTGTTTATTTACTTTAAGCATTTAATTTATTCTTTAGAAGCAAAACTGACATATCTTCCTTGTTTCCTTTGATTTATTGGTTAAATTTATAAAATTGTTGTATTTATCCCTTATTAATGTGCAAACACGTGCCAAAATGCTTTTAATTATTGCATAATCATGCTCAACATTATATTCCACTCATGCCCAAACAAATACTATAGCAATGCTTATAATGAGTGATTACTCTCTTCCTATATCATTACCCTCTAAATTCGAAAAGGCATATTTGCGGTAAAACTAGTCGATCAGCGGTGCAGTCGACAGTTCCGAGCCTTCCCCCTTGAGTTGTCCGCTCAAGGGTACCAGTCTAAAACTCCATAGAAATCGTACTCTGTTGAATTGTGCATGCATCATGGTTAAACCTAGCCGGATCAGTTATGTTGTCCACATAATGATCCTTTAAGATAGCCTTGTCCAAAGGTCCACCACTGGTTTCCCAAAACCCAAATGGACATCATCACGTTCTGTGCATTTATTTGGAGAACTAAATGCTTATGCTAATTGTTGATATTAAATAGCCGAGTCTGGTGGGGGTAGGGTCTAACCCTTTTATTTTGTAGAAAATGAGGCACAAGGTCCCTAATTTTGGGATGATTAGCACAACTCCACTCTTGCTTGACTGGTGGAGGAGTCTTCCATCAAATGACCAAATAAATTAGTAGAAAAACAAATCCGCCAAAGCTAGCGAAAAGTTGGAATATCTGGAATACAGTTTGCTAGAATTTGAAGGAAAAGTGAGGAAGAGAGTCACCGACTGCCAGAACTCTAAGGGAAACGAAGGAGAACACCTGGCAAAGGCATTTTTACTGATGAACCTACGCGAGCTGGAGGATTTGATCAATGAGAGCATTCAACCTAGGGAAGGTCCTTCTGGGACCAAGTAGATATGAGTTTATTTTTCGCTTTACGAATGTAATAAGGCCAATGGCCATTAGTGATTTTTATTTCTTTCTTATTTAGTGTCATTTTGGGATTTGTCTATTTTTTTAATCAATAAAATGAGGCATTTAGCATTCTAAGTTCTCTAAATCAACTTGTCGCTAGGCCTACCTCAGGCACAATCAGGCTCCCAAATTAGGATACATTTTACATTCCTACACTATGTGTTTAAATATTGCAATACTTTTTATGATCCTCACTAACTTGGTTACCTTTTTGTTTCGTTATTCCCCTCCCATAAGGTTAGTTCGTGCACTCTGGCAACGTCATCTTATTCTACGAGATCCAGGGGCCCTCCACCCACTCTTCCTCTTAGTCCTATTAAGAGAAAGAACAAAGGCAAAATGGAGATTTGAACCTCAGGAAAGAGAACATAACAACAGAGGCCACTAATGGCCATGGTATTCAGGTTCCCAATGGAAATGTTTCACAACTTGAGCAGAAATTAGTGAACTTTCAGGAAGAGCTCGATTAGGTCCGGAATCTGGCCAACCTATCATTCACCCTCAGTACCCCGGACGCCAACTTCCCCAATGTTCAAAACCCCACTCCACCTCAAAACATCCTAAAGCAACCAGATCATCCCACTTCTTAAACAAAGAACCAATACAACACTTGCCGTACTCTAAACAACGTCCCACTACCCATCCCCGAACAACAAAATCCCGCAAATGAACATTTCCACACCCACACACCAGGCCACCACAACAATCCCATCTATGTGGAGACCATTCCGCTCTCCACCTAACCTATATCTTGCACACCTAAGTTCGATGAAAAGGATCTACTCATCAGAAACTTGGCTGAAGAGCTTAAGAAACTGACCAGTCGAATTCAGGGCGTCGAAGGAAGTAAAGGGATTGAAGGGTTGAACTATGAAGAACTCTACATACAACCAGATGTCGAACTACTGGAGGGGTACAAACCTCCTAAGTTTGAGATATTTGATGGTACAAGTGATCCAACGGTCCATCTGAGAACATACTGTGATAAGTTGGTCAGGGTAGGAAAAGATGAAAGGATCTGCATGAAGTTGTTCATGAGGAGTCTGAAAGGAGATGCTCTATCTTGGGACATCAGTCAAGATCCCAAGAAGTGGTCGAGCTGGGTAGGTATGACATTTGATTTTATGGACAGATTCAGGTTTAACACAGAGAATGCGCCAGACGTGTTCTATATCTAGATTCTAAAGAAGAAGCCTACAGAGACATTTTGCGAGTATGCTACTCGCAGGAGGTCCGAAACTGGTAAGGTCAGACCGGCCTTAGAAGAAGAACGAATGAACAAATTCTTTGTCCGGGCTCAAGACCCGCAATATTATGAACGATTGATGGTAATCAAAAATCATAAATTTTCTAATGTTATCAAGCTGGGGAAACGAATTGAAGAAGGAATTAAGAGCAATATGGTTACAAACTTCGAGGCATTTCAAGCTACAAATAAGGCCTTGTAGTTCGATGGTGTGTCTAAGAAGAGGGATGTAGGGGTCGTGATGGTTGCACAAAGGACCAAGTCTCCTCTCAAATACCAAACTTACCTAACACCTCCACTCACATATCAGCGAGCCCCAAATTACCAAGCACCCTCCTACCAAGATGCACAACCAACTTATCAGTCATTCCACCTCCCACATATCTCTACCTCACCCAGATACTCCCAACCTGCTCATGTCTACCAAACTTACAATACCCAACCATCTCATTACCAATCACCATCCGCAGACCAAAATTTCCCTAAGCGCCGACCTAATTTTGATCGTAGGCCTCCAAAATAATACACAGCCATCGCCAAACCCATTGACCAGCTATATGAGAGACTCAAAGCCGCCAGTTATATTACCCCTATCCCTACAACAACCCCTGAGAATCCTTCTTAGTGGGTTAACCTAAACAAGTCTTGTGCATACCATTCCGGCATGAAGGGATACACCATCGATAAATGCTGTTCTTTTAAAGACTAGATACAATCTATGATTGATAACAAAGTCATTATAGCAAAGGAAGTGACTCCAAACATCGACAATAACCCTCTATTGGATCATAAAGGCAGAGGTATTCATATGATTGAAGTAGATGATGATTGGGATCCCAAGGGATCCATCGGGTTGATCGCAAAAGGCGATGATCCAAAGAAACCAGCAGTTACTCTTAACCCCATCATAGTCTAGATCCAACCATCTGAGGTCACTAAGGTAGATGTGTTTATTCCTCTGGAGTTTGAAACAGCGCCATCAGCAAATGCACCAGCACCATTTGAGATTGCAGTTTTTCCACCCAAAGAGCATGTCCCATTCAAAGTAAAGGTGGATGCACCGATCCCAGTGGCGATGTCCACCATGCCGTTATTCCGTACAAAAGCTATACCCTGGGATTACACAGCCGAGGCTAGGAGGAAAGGCAAGATTAGTTTCGAAGAGACTGTTACAGCATAGGGTATGACAAGAACTGGGAGAGTCTATACCCCTGAATACCTAGCTAAGTCCAGCAAGCAGGCCTCCAACCGGCCACCCATTATTGAGATAGGTCTAGATGACCTTTGGAGGAAAATACATGCCAGAGAGTATTCGGTCATCGACTAGCTAAACAAAACACCAGTATAGATATCTATCCTCTCACTCCTGTAGAATTCGAAGGCACACAAAAATGCTCTGTTGAAGGTACTAAGTGAAGTCTATGTACCAAGCAACATCACTGGCGGGGAAATGGCCAATATGGTGGGTCAAGTATTAGAAAGTCATAGTCATAAAATCACCTTCTATGAGGACGAGCTACCACCTGAAGGGTTGGGTCACAACAAAGCCCTGCATATCACCGTGCAATGTGAAGACTGTTTCATCACCAGAATCCTAGTCGACGGGGGTTCTAGCCTTAACATCTGTCCTTTGGTAACACTCAAGAAGTTGGGCAAATGTCTGCACGAGATAAAAGAAGGAGCAATCAACGCGAAAGCCTTTGATGGGTCTCACAGGTCCACCATCGGTGAGATTAGCCTGTGTCTGCAGATGGGACCAACCTGGTTCGAGGTTGACTTTCAAATAATAGATGTGCCAGCATCCTATAACTTGCTGCTAGGACAACCATGGATTCATGCTACTGGGGCTGTAGCATCAACATTGTATCAAGCAATAAAGTTCCAATGGAATCACCAGGAGGTGATCATTCAGGGCGATGGTAGAAACCCTATATACAGTCGTCAAACCATTCCAATAATGGTAGGGAGAATAAAGCTAGGCGGAGAAACCTACTACCACACCGAGCGATTCAATTCCGCCGACAAAGACAAATGGTGAGATAACAAGATCAAGAGTATATTGAATTGGAGTGGGTACAAACCTGGCAAAGGACTCGGCAAGAACCTCCAAGGGATCTCGAAACCTATAAAACTCAAGAAACACAGAATTACCTTTAGTCTAGGATACGAATACACCTGGGAAGAGTTCAACAACTAGTCGCCACCATGGCGTGGTCCTTACTACCCATAGAGTAGCCGATACCGCACTTAGAGTAGACCTTCTAACCGGCTGACGTCGTCTATGGGACAGACAAAGAAGAAGCGCTCGCAGCAGTGAAAAACTTATTTTTAGAGGACAATGATATGGACTGCTGTGTTATTCTTGAGGAGGAGGGAGAGGAAGGACCTTCTATATAGTCTGTGAGCAGAGGGGCACGCCTCAATAACTGGACCATCAGGACAACCACAGCCCGACGAGCCTCAGGGTAGCGAGGCTAAAACAAGCGTCATTCACTATTTTATACATGAAATGATTTTCTTTTTGAATTTTTTCAATTCCCGCAATAAGATCTTAAACGTTCAAAACAATTATTCAATATATCAAAGCATGTTTGATTTTTCCAATGAGTTAATATTGATTTCTATTATTTTCCTCCTTACTTTACCAATACAGTATTACTATTACTTATCTGGATGTGACATGCAATGATACAACGCAGCAAACAAAAATTGATTCAGAAGAAGATGACATACCTGATAATATTGTTAAAGAAGTTGAGAACTTTGAGAATAGACCTAAGTCCAACATGGACGAGACTGAGATTTTTAACTTGGGAGACGCAGAAAACGTCAAGGAAACACGAATCAACATTCACCTATCGCCATCAGAGAAGAAAGAATACACAAAATTTCTAAAGGAATATGATAACATATTTGCCTGGTTGTACGATGACATGACTGGTCTAAGTACATCTATTGTAGCTCACAAACTGCCAACCGACCCAATATGTCCACTAGTAAAGCAAAAGCTCAGAAAGCTCAAGCCCGATATGAGTCTAAAAATCAAGGAAGAAGTCATCAAGCAGATCAAAGCTAAGGTTCTCAGGGTGGTTCAATACCCGACATGGTTAGCTAATATCGTTGCAGTACCAAAGAAGGATAGGAAGGTCAAAATCTGTGTCGACTACCGGGATCTCAGTCCGGCCAGTCCGAAAGGCGACTTCCCTTTGCCGAATATACATATCCTGATTGACAATTGCGCCAAGCATGAGCTGTAGTTATTTGTATATTGTTTCGCTAGTTATCATAAGATCTAGATGGATGAAGAAGATGTTAAGAAAACGACTTTCATTACGCCGTGGGGAATGTATTATTACAAGATTATGCCATTCGGCCTGAAGAATGCATGGCCACCTACATGAGGGCCATGACCACCATTTTCCATGATATAATTCACAAAGAGATAGAGGTATATATGGATGATGTTATCATCAAATCCAAGAAGGCCACTTACCACATAGAAGATTTGAGGAAGTTTTTCAATAGATTATAGAGGTACAACCTGAAACTAAACCTTGCAAAGTGTGCATGTAACGACCCAGCCGGTCGTTTTTAGAATTTACACCTCGTTCCCCTATTAGTTGCTTCCTCTAAGTTCATTTCTGCTATTTTGGTTTGCCGGGACATTCGGTGTTGGGATTCGGAGTGTTTTGGGACACTTAGTCCATAAATAAGAGCTTAAGTGTTGAAAAATGGTCCGTAATCGGAACTATGTGAAGACGGACTCAGAATGAAAATCTGATGGTTCTGTTAGCTCCGTTAGTTGATTTTGGGGTTGGGAGCGTGTTCGGAATGTATTTTGGAAGTCCGTAGCTCATTTAGGCTAGAAATGCCGAGAGTTAGTATTTTGACGATTTTCAGTTGATAGGTGAAATTTTGATCCGAGGGCCGGAACAGAATTTCGGAAGTTGCTGTAGCTTCATTAGGTGATTTGGGAGATGTGTGCAAAATTTCAAGTCATTCTGACATGTTTTGGTCGGGTTTTTGATCGAATGTGTATTTTTGAAGTTTTAAAAGAACTTAGGCTTGAATTCGTTATAATTCGATGATTTTAGTGTTAATCG
>MU711599.1:0-13360 GCA_026770625.1 Nicotiana glauca | reverse complement strand
AGTTTGCTCGGCAGGTTGAATTATATCAGCAGGTTCATTGCGCAGCTTACATCAACTTGCGAACCTATCTTTAAGCTACTGAAGAAAGATGCTGCAGTCAAATGGACAGATGAATGTCAGGAAGCATTTGACAAAATTAAGGAGTATTTGGCCAATCCACCTGTATTGGTTCCGCAAGAGCCGGGAAGACCCTTGATCCTTTATCTGACAGTATTGGATAATTCTTTTGGATGTGTACTGGGGCAGCATGATGTTACGGGAAAGAAAGAGCAAGCAATTTACTACCTCAACAAGAATATCACATCTTATGAGGTAAAATACACTCAATTGGAGAGGACGTGTTGTGCTTTGACCTAGGTAGCACAGAAATTGAAACATTATTTGTCAGCATATACCACTTATCTCATCTCCCGGTTGGATCCGTTTAAGTATATTTTTCAGAAGCCCATGCCCACAGGGAAGCTTGCTAAATGGCAAATCTTGCTCACGGAATTTGATATTGTCTGTGTGACCTGTACTGCGATGAAGGCACAAGCAGTGGCTGATCACCTGGCGGAGAATCCAGTTGATGATGAATATGAACCACTGAAAACATATTTTCCTGATGAGGAAGCAATGCATATTGAGGAATCAGAATAAGATGAAAAACCTGGGTGGAAGCTATTCTTTGATGGGGCTGCCAACAACAAAGGCGTCGGGATTGGAGCAGTACTTATTTCAGAGACAGGGAAACATTACCTTGTTACAGCTCAGCTTCGTTTATTTTGCACCAACAATATGGCTAAATACGAGGCATGTATCTTGTGTTTGAGGATGGATATAGATATGGGTGTCCAAGAGATCTTGGTCATGGGCGACTCAGATCTTTTGGTACATCAAATTCAAGGGGAATGGGAAACATGGGACTTAAAACTCATACCGTACCGGCAATGTCTGCATGAACTTTGCCAACGATTTCAGTCTATAGAATTCAAGCACATTCCAAGTATTCATAATAAAGTTGCTGACGCTTTAGCCACTTTAGCGTCGATATTGCATCATCCAGATAAGGCTTATGTGGACCCATTGCAGATGCAAGTCCGAGACCAGCAAGCCTATTATAACATGGTGGAGGAAGAGCTTGATGGGGAACCTTGGTTTCATGATATCAAAGAATACCTCAGAATGAGAGTATATCCGGTAGAGGCCATAGGGGACCAAAAGAGAGCCATTAGACGCTTAGTAAGCGGATTTTTCTTTAGCGGAGGAGTGTTATACAAAAGAACTCCGGATCTTGGTTTATTAAGGTGCATGGATGCTAAATAGGCTACAACTATTATGACTGAGGTACATGCAGGAGTTTGTGGACCTCATATGAGTGGATATGTACTGGCCAAAAAGATTCTTTGAGCAAGATATTATTGGCTTACTATGGAATGAAACTGTATCAGTTTCGTATGCAAGTGTCATTTGTGTCAAGTACATGGAGATTTGATTTATTCTCCTCCATCTGAGTTGCACGCAATGTTAGCACCATGGCCATTCATTGCTTGGGGAATGGACGTCATTGGGCCAATCGAGCCAGCAGCATCTAATGGGCACAGGTTTATTCTGGTAGCCATTAATTATTTTACTAAGTGGGTTGAGGCGAAAACTTTCAAATCAGTGACCAAGAAAGCAGTGGTTGATTTTGTACATTCAAATATCATTTGCTGGTGTGGAATTCCGAAGGTGATTATCACAGATAATGGTGCCAATCTTAACAGTCATTTGATGGCGGAGACATGTCAGAAGTTTAAAATTACACACCGCAATTCCACACCATATCGTCCTAAGGCGAATGGAGCAGTTGAGGCATCTAATAAGAATATCAAGAAAATACTTCGGAAAATGGTGGAAGGATCCAGGCAGTGGCATGAGAAATTACCCTTTGCTTTTCTAGGGTATCGCAATACTGTTCGAACTTCGGTAGGGGCGACTCCTTATTCATTGGTGTATGGAACGGAGGCAGCGATACCTGCAGAAGTTGAAATACCTTCCCTTCGAATTACTGCGGAGGCAGATATTGATGATGATGAATGGGTCAAAGCTCGTTTAGAACAATTGAGTTTGATTGATGAAAATAGATTGGTAGCAGTATGTCATGGGCAATTGTACCAACAGAGCATGGCCAGAGCTTATAACAAGAAAGTGCGTCCACGGAAATTTGAAGTCGGACAATTGGTATTGAGGCATATCCTACCTCATTGGGTTGAAGCAAAAGGAAAGTTCGCTCCCAATTGGCAGGAGACATTTGTTGTAACTCGAGTGTTGTCCAATGGTGCATTGTATCTAACAGATGTGGAAGGAAAAAGTGTAGAAATGGCTATCAATTATGATGCAGTCAAGAGATATTATGTATGATTTCTTTATCTTTATGTATTTGATTGTATTTGACATGTTTTGAGATTGAAATGATGAAGGCATTTTGTTCTGCTATCCAAACACTTTATCCATTGCTATCCCTTTAAGCCTTATTATATTTTCTTTCATATCCCTCTTTCGGAATCAACAACAAAAATCAAGGATTGAACGGGGAAATTAAGTGGAGAAATAAAAAAAGAAAAGAAAAGAATAAAAGGAAAAAGAAAGAAAAGAAAAGAAAAAGAGAAAAAGAAAAAGAAAAGAAAAAAAAGAAAAGAAAGAAAAAGAAAAGAAAAAGAAGAAAAGAAAGAAAAGAAAGAAAAGAAAGAAAAGAAGAAAAGAAAAAAACAAGAATGGAAGGAAGGAAACATCGCAGCAATGAAGCGATTTTATGATCTGAACTACGTTTGACTTGATCCCGAAAGGGTACGTAGGCAACCTCACTGAGGTTCAGTCACAACCAAAGAAAAGCCCAAGAATGAAACTGGGGCAGAAGTTATGTTTGTTGTGAAAGATATGATCCCGAAAGTTGTAATTTTTGAACCCACATTGAAATATTTTGAGCCTTTATACCCTTCTTTCTAAACCCATCCAAAAGCCACATTATGGTCCAAATAAAGACCTTCTGATCAATTTTAAGAAATGTCAACACAAGCAGGTAAGGCGAATCATGTTGTGGACAACATCTGGTACCAGAACATGACAAAATTGAAAATGAGAGAGTCTTATTGGTGAAAACCCTCACGGGCACCGTAAGACGACGTGAGTGGAGAGAAATAAAAATGAGAGAGTCTTACTGGTGAAAACCCTCACGGGCACCGTAAGGCGAAAATGAGTTTTCAGATGGGCAAATGAAGAAGGTTTGTGGTTGAAAGGTGTTTGAAACATGGCAAAACAAGCGAGGTTTGGGTTCTGGTGCAAGTCAAGCTGTGAAAGTGTGGAACAACAAATGTGGCAACTAACAGTTGATTGGTTGGACAGACTAGGCTGGTTAATTCAAAATGCATGGCATGATCAATGGAAATAGCTTTTTCACTCAGATAAGTCCTATCCTCTTTCTCTTTCCAGAGTCTTTCTATCCTTAAAAATTTCGAGGTCATTGCATTTCATTTTTTCTTGAAATCTGTATATAAGACATTTCAGTCAAAGCTAACTACCAACTTCCCAGTTGTATGGAACAACAAGATCAGGACATATCAAAGGAAAGTAAAACACGAAGGACCAATGCAAATCCCATCAGAAGGGTAATCGGATAATTGGAGGGAGAAGCAAGGTTTCACATAAAGGGGAACAGAAATACCTAGACAGTAGCATGAGGTAAAACATTTGGGTCATTAGGATCAGAGGGTATGAGAGCTAGCCGGGAAATCGTGGCAAGTCAAAGCAAGTTCAAAGAAGCAAGTCGGAGCAAGTTCGGAAGCGGAAGCATGGCCAACAAGAATGCCAACAGCTATCCACCATTTTATACTAACAAATCGTTCTTTGATTAAAACAGGGGCAGAAAGAATTTTTCTTTGTGAGCAGGAGCCCACCTGGATAACAAGGGAATACGTTCAAAAGTTAGCAAGCAGGCGCCCACCTGAAGAACAAGGGAATACATTTCAAGTGCAGCAGTCAGGCACCCACCTGGAGAACAAGGGAAGTACAATGCAAGTTTTATCTTTCAAGTTTAATATTCAGTAACACAACGCTTCCAGTTATAAAACTGGGGCAGAAATTTTCTTCATTTTGTATGATTGTTGCAAGCAGGAGCCCACCTGAAGAATAAAGGGAATATATTTTCAAGTTCAGTAAGCAGGAGCCCACCTGAAAAATAAAGAGAATATTTTTCAAATTCAGCAAGCAGGAACCCACCTGAAGAATAAGGGAATATCTTTTCAAATTCAGCAAGCAGGAGCCCACCTGAAGAATAAGGGAATATCTTTTCAAATTCAACAAGCAGGAGCTCACTTGAATAATAAGGGAATATCTTTTCAAAATTCAGCAAACAGGAGCCCACCTGAAGAGTAAAGGGAATATCTTTCAAATTCATCAAGCAGGAGCTCAACTGAAAAACAAAGGGAATATCTTTTCTAGTACAGCAAGCAGGCACCCACCTGAAAAACAAGGGAAGTACAATCCAAATTCTAGCTTTAATTTTAAAATCTAATAACATGATATGCCCAGTCACCATACTGGGGCAGAAAATTTTCTTTGGTTGTCTATTTTGTCGTAAGCAGGAGCCCACCTGTATAACAAGGGAATACTTTCTATAAGTAATTGCAAGCAGTAGCCCACCTGGATAACAAGGGAATACTTTCTCAAAGTAATTGCAAGCAGGAGCCCACCTGGATAACAAGGGAATACTTTCTTAAAGTGATCGTAAGGAGGAGCCCACCTGGAGAACAAGGGAATACATTTTTAAAGCAATCGCAAGTAGGAGCCCACCTGGAGAACAAGGGAATACCTTTTCAAGCAATTGCAAGCAGGAGTCCACCTGAAGAATGGACACATATTTTAAAATATCGCCAAGGCAACAGTCAGAATTCCATTGAAAGAATACAAAATGCAAGTTCAAGACAACACAAGAACAAGTTTTAAGGCATAGATAGGATTTCTTGTAAATCATAGAGCATAGCTTAGGCTAGCTTCTTTTTATCTTTACATGGTGTAATAAGGGAGTCGGCAAGCAGTAACAACAGCAACAGCAGTGAAATCACAGCTTCCTATTAGTCCTAGCTACCAGACACTCCTGAACTACACTGACCTGATTCCTGTTTAGCCCGGGATATGTAGGCAACCTCTGAAGCAGGGTGCGGTCAAGCTTTTCAAATTGCTTCACACGGAATATGCGAATGGGCAAAAATCCCTCATTACTACTCACTTGTCTTTGCACGAAAACTCTGCGTGTTTCTGGGCAAAGAGGGGCAGCTGTGAGCACGTGATTTTTGCCCTAAGCAAATTGTTCCTAAAATTCAAACAAAATGATTTTTTCTTTATTGTATAATTTTGTTGATATTTTTGCATTTCTGTGTTAATTAGTTGCATAATAATTCATACTAAAAATATAAAAAAAATATGCATATGCATTAGGATTTTTAATTTTATTATTTTAGTATTAATTCATTTTAGAACAATTCAAGGAAAATTAAAAAATAGCATTTTATTGTTTTAATCAGAAATTGCTATAAAATAGTTATTAAATAAATTTTAGAATTTAATTAGTTTTAGAAAAAAATATAAAATTAGAAAAGAAAAATAAAAATATAAAATACAAAATGAAAATGCAATACAAAAATATGTGAAGGAAATAGAAGAAGAATAAAAGAACAAAATGAGAAATGAACTATTCAAAGAAATTGGGCTAATTACCCCAAGGCCCAAAGTGAAATATCCACGCCCTAGCCCAAAATTAAATAACCGGTCTACCCCATGCATAATCCAAACGACGTCGTATCATTACCCTTCAATCACAGCCCTTGATCATCATAATCTAACGAACAAGGTTTAATCTCATTAAAATTGAAACGGCACCGTTTAAACCCCCATCCAATCTGAGCCGTTAAATTGAGTTCATCCAACGGCTCCAGTTCATTAATGCTCTTTTAATATACCAATATCAAACTAAAACCCTAAAACATATAATTCCTCTTCATTTTCTTTCTCCCTCAGCTGCCATAGTTTCCCTGCCATACCCGCCGGAACCCTACCGACGGTAAACACCAGTTACATCAACCAGCCCCCAAATAACACCATCAGACCACCTCGAGTCCCTGAGTTCACCCCTCTACTTTGTTTCTTTCAAATCCTTCTCAAGCTTCTCGAATATCCAAAAATGTGTCACGGGAACCCTAACTCTGGCGAACACGACTTCACCCAAATTAGCCCAAAATCACACTGTAACTTTTCCTTGATATCCTCAACATGATTCTAAAGGTCTTGAGCCTCAAAACTAAGTTGAACTGCTCGAATTGAAGTTTGAAGTTTCTCCGATGACTAAAAATTCAAGAAAAATTGACGCCAAATCTCTCCTATTCTTTTTGAGGTTTAAGAGACTGTCCAGTGATAAAAAAGACTAAAAAGCTAAGTCTTTCTTTTCTTTTTCTGCTTCTTTGCATGTGTAGTTTTCTTTGCATGTTTAGTTGTTTACTGGTTAGGATTTATCTTTTTAATATGATGTTATATTTTATTTTTAAAATTACATATTATTAGGTTATAGATTCTGATTTTGTTTAAGAAAAATAAATTTGATATCAAACAGAAATTAATTAGATTTTGTCTGCAGAAATAACTTTAATTATTTTTGTCTGATAATATTTGATAAGGATTAGTTATAATTGTTGATTTTGATAATTGTTAGTTAGTGATAAGTTTGATTACTTAGGGTTAATTAGTATTATTTTGGTTATAGCTGATAATCGGTAATTAGTTAGAACTAAAATTAAATTTGTTTAATTCTGATAATTAGTTTGGAGTTCAGGGGTAAAAGGGATTAAAGGGTAATAGGGTAAAATTTGACAGTTCAGGGGGTTAATAGGGTAAAAAACAGTAGGGTACTTAGTAAAAACAATCAAAATTCAGGGGTATTTTAGGAATCTTAAAAAGGGCCATTAGTAATAAATCAAAAGAGATAGCGGTAGTTTGGGTATAGGAAAAGGGCAATGGGGTAGATTTCTAAGTGAAGTGGTGGTAGATAGGGAATTACATTAGGTTAGAAGGTTCTAGATGGGGTAACTAGTATGATTTTTCATAAATAAGATTAGTTAATTGAATTACAAGTAAAAGAATAAGGGTATAAGTGAAATAAAAGATGGACCATAGTGTAATTAATAAACTTTGAAGTTCCCTCCAAATCCAACTCTATAAATAGGCATAGAAATGCCTCATTTTACAAGTTTGGCAATCTGAAAAAAATATCCTCTAAGTCATCTTTCCTTTTAGATCAAATTTTCGAGATTTTTCATTCCAAAAAATTTAAAAACATCAAAAATAGTAGAAAAGTTCAAAATTATACTGTTACATTGGTCAATTGATCTAGATTTGAAATGCTGTGAACGTGCCATTGGATTGGTCAAGCTTGTTTTCTGGGTTTAAATTCAGTGTTGTGTTTAATCCTGGGTATTTTTTAGACTGTGATTGGATTTTCTGTCCTATTGCTGTTGCTGATCATCGTTGTTGTTTCATCTGGTTCTATATTTAATTTCTGAAACTTCCAGGTACATTTCTGAATTCAATCCAGTGTAAACATGATTTGAAGTTGGAAAAAATGGAGAATAATCATCAGTTTATCTATTAGTTGCTTCTGTTTTTGTTTATGCCATCTAATAGCTATTATAGTTTTAAAATTAGTGTTCTGGTAGCTGTTAGTAAATCAGTGTTTTAATATTTTTTTACTACATAAGCAGTTGATTTTAGATAAAGTAGTATTGATATGGATTATGTAATAAGGACTGTTCTAATTGGGACTGAACTTGTTAACTTTGCATTTGTAGCGTGATTTACATTTGATTCGTGATTATTAGTTATAAAAGTAGGCTTAAATGACTTCATATTCTGTAATTGTTTAATTTTCTGATTAAAAGTAATTGAATGATAAATAATGCTTAGCTTCAGGCATAATTAATACAATTGCTATTATAACTTTGATACGACCTCATCTAGTTAGACATGATAAGTAATGGTTATTAGCTACTTTGTAATAGGATTTGTAAAAAATAGATTAGATTAATAGTTGGAGTTATCAAATAACAAACTAAAAATCGATATTATTGAACAAATCAGTTGGGCAAAACATATGTGATAAAATTCAGTCAAATAATGTATATTAGATTTAGATAAATATTCTCATTCTAGGCTTATAATTTGGAATACATAGAATAATTGGCAATCAAGTTGATTTAATTGAACTGATATCGGGTTTATTATGCTTATGGGCTATTATGAGCCCACGAACCAGATCTGGAGACTATTAAAGTCTAAGGTCCAAATTTGTCTTTTGTAGTTAAAGTGTTTTCACCCCACGTGTCTAATGCTTGGGCCAGGCTAAAGGCCCAAAAGTACTCTGAAATTTAATTGAGAATCAAAAATCCCAAATGATAATATTAAAAATAATAATTAGGAATTAGAATTGTGTGGCATAACTGGGCCAAATGTCTTGAGGCCCAAAAGCATTTTGAATAATTTTTATACTGAAAATACATTAGGAATAATGGAAATTAATTCATCAATATGAAATCAAGTTTTGAATTAGGTAGCGGGTTCAAGCTAAAAGGTTTTATCCTTTTGTTTGAATTTGGACTTGAATTTGATATTTGAATTTGTATTCATGAATTAATTAACCTTTAGAGACGAAAAACAGAAAAACTTAGCTACTTTAGTTTGACCTTTAAATAATAAAATGAGACGAGCCTCGCCAAATCAAATATATAGTTGCGGCGCCCTCACTAATTACTTATTAAAATATTTAGTATTCGGGATAAGCCGTTTAGTGAATTTCACGGCCCTCCCAAAAGATAACAATACGTTATCCGCTTTAGGTGCGATTTTAAATAATCTTACCTTTCTAATACATGTGTGCATTTCATGCGACCAAAATCCAAATCCGAAAATGTTGAATGAGATTGTGAGGAGGATTCGGGTGCATTTCATGTGACGTGATCCGAAAACACGATCTTAAACGACGTTCACTTTCTCGAATAAATAATAACTGACAAAAGCGGTAAATAAAATTGCAATATAGGTTAACATGTATAAAATCAAATTATAGCTGAATACAACAGCAGAGTGACCGTGCTAGAACCACGGAACTCGGAAATGCCTAACACTCTCTTCCGGGTTTATCGTAATTATAATTTTATTTGTTTGTTTTTAATTGCTAGTTTAATTGTTAGTTTATACTGTGGATCCTAATTGTTAGTTTACTGTTTTTTTAATTTAATAACAATTTTAGTTTTAGGACACATAGTGATTAGGATTAATTCAAAGTTCAAATAAGGTTTAGTGGTCAATTTTTGGGGGTTTTGGGTTAATTAGACCGTGTTGGTTATACCTGAATAATTCCAGCCGTTGATTGGTTAACCATGGTCAATTTTGACCAAGTTTAAAAGGAGCTGGGGTTATTTAACATAGGATAGTAATTTCAGAACTAATTCGGGGGTAATTTAGGTATTTCAAAATAGAGAATAGTGCAGTAAGTGAAATTGAAAACCACTAGAACCTTCTAGATGGAGTTTTAATTTGAAATTCAGGAACTTGGTAGTAAAACTTGACCAGCAAGTCATAAACTAAAGGACTAAGTAGCTAAAAATTAAAAATTAATAAGGGGGCAAGGGTGCAAAAGGAAAATCTGAATGCTGACCTAATTTTGTCTATAAAAGTGCAGTGCCTTGCGGTACAATACAAGTTTTGGAGATCTGAACAAATTCAAAAGTTTCAGCAGTCTAGCAAGATCCAAAAAATCCGAAAGTTTCAAAATTCAAAATCTAAAGCTTAGAGAAATCAGAAAAAATTCAAAAAAAAAATTCAAATCCAAAACACTGAAAATATACTGAAAGTCAGACGACCAAAATCACAAAAAATCACGATTCCATTGAGTTTTAGGTAGTTGAGATTTTCAGAGGTTCCTGAAGTCATTTTTGAGTTTAATTGGGTTTATTCAAGATGGTTTTGGGTGGTTTACTGGTGTTTGTTTGTCACGCCCCAAACTCGAGGGTCATGACCGGCGCTCGATCGGGTATCCCCAGTCAAGCGGACCTGGGTGCCTTTCCTAAACCATGAGCCACCCCTTGTTTTCCTTATTCGGTATTCCAAAAACTAGCCACATAAATAAATTTTAGATCACCCTTTTTCAAAACATACATATATAATAATTAGTGAAATTACCAATTCGTTGCCCAACAAAAGAAACATGATTATACATAGCTTCTAACCCACATCCACTGTATACGGAGCCTCTAAAGATACAATAGGCTGAACCAATGGGAAAGCTTAACATGATTTTTTTTATAAAAAGAAATAACAAAAAAGATATCAACTACAATGTCAATAGAAGTCTGATTTAAAGTAATATAACTACATTGGAGAAAACAATACCTTAATGCCGAAAGAAGATGACTAATTTTAACAGAACAACTGAGGAAGAGAAACGGGGTGGAGCTCAGCAAATAGCTCGAAAAAATAGCTTTTTCAATCCAGCAGGTTCAGATTCCTTTTCTGATCGTTCATCTTGTTCTGTTTTTGTCTATGAAATTTTTTAGATATGATTTCTGTAAAAGAAAAATCCAAAAATTTTGTTTAACTATTTCATAGGTTCTTATTTGAGTAAGTTGAACTGATGAAGAATAAGCCCCAAATGGCGCTCTTGTTCTGCTAAGCTGGAGTGTCCGATTTGTCTGTGATTTTTGAGAAGAAATCTAGAAAGATGAGAAAGGAGCTCTATGTAAAAGGATCCGTTCCCTATTTTTTTTTAAAAAGAAAAAAGGACTTTGATTTTTGGTTAGGAGCAGAGGAGCAGTTGTTGTTCTCTTTCTTAAGAAGGGGGTCCGTGGAAAAATGAAAAAGAAGAAAGAAGCCGCCAGAGGTGTCCCCTTCCAATGTGTATATGATCTGATTTTTATAAGGCATTAGGGATTAGGTTTTGATGAGGGTAAGGGTTAATGGGCCAAAACAATTGGGCTGGAGTGTGGGTAATTGGGTTTAAGCATTTGGGCTTGGGTCAAAGGAAGTTTTGGGTCAGATTTGGGTATAGATTTGGCCCAAATTCAAATTAAACTCTTTTTTCAGTTTCCTTTCTTTTATTTTCTAATTTTTCTCTTTTCTTTTTAATTAAAAATCCTATAAATTAAAAATTCTAGGTTATCCAAAAATGTGAAATTAAACCAATTAACTAATTACAAAAATTATAAAAGCTACTTAATCCTAAATTAAAAGAGAAAAATCAATAAAAGAAAAAAGTGTAAAAATGAAGTATTTTTTGTGATTTTCGAATTTTTATAAAGCAAATAATTATTGATTAAATCTAAAAATATAAAAACAAATCCTAAATAAAATGCATGATATTTTTGTCTTTTTTCATGATTTAAATAAAACTTAAGCATGCACAAAAATGCAAACAATTTAATAAAAATCTATAAAAATTCCTAAAAATGGTAAATAATTAAGAAAAAATATATTTTCTTGAATTTTATGGGATTATTTCATATAGGGCAAAAATCACGTGCTTACAACTGCTCCTCTTTGTTCGAAAACATGAAGAGTTTTCAGGCGAAGATAAAGTGAGCAATATGAGGGATTTTTGTCCGTTTGAAACTACATGAGAAGCATTTTTTAAAAAAGTCTGACCGAACCGTGCTTCAGAGGTTGCCTACATATCCTTGGCTATAAAAGAATCAAGTCAGTGTAGTTCTGGAAGTTTTGGTAGCTGGGACTACCAGGAGCTGTGATTTCACTGTTTTTGCTGTTGTTTCTGCTTGCTTAGCTCCTTATTACACCAAAATGGAAAATAAAAAGCTAAACTTAGCTAAGCCTATCAACTACGAGTTACAAGATTTCTATCTATAAATCTGTTGAAACTTGATCTTTAGTCTTAGCTGGTTCTTGCTGTGGACTCCGGTCTGAATCTTGATGCACATTAACTGTAGGTATTAGTTCTTTCTTCAGCTTTGGATTAAGGTAGGACATACGGAGCTTGTGACTTCAATCGTATCTTGAGCAGTCCCCATCCTTCTCCACATCATCATTTTGAGTTTACCTCTTTTTTTTGGTCTTTTTCTTCTTTTCTTTATTTTGGATTAAGAGTCATTTTAGGTCATCTCGAATCATATGCCTTGAGGTAAAACCTGTTTGGATACCAAAACAAACAAACGAACAAAATTTTTCTACCCCAGTTTTCACTAGTAAAATTTCGTGAGTTATTTTGCAATACAAATCTGAACTACTTTTTCATTGAAAGCAATAAAAATTAGGATTGTGTATCCTTGGGAATGAAGCCTTAAATTGGGAGGATTACTAGGTTATGCTGGAAAATGACCAGGTTATACCGGAAAAGAAAAAGGTCCTCGGGTTATGCCTGGGAGATCCACGGGTTATGCCGGGATAAAAGAAAAAGAAAGGCTCCTTGGGTTATGCCAGGGAGGTCCATGGGTTATGCCAGGATAAAAGAAAAAGGCTCCTTGGGTTATTCCAGGGAGGTCCACGGGTTATGCCGGGATTGAAAGAAAAAGCTCCTTGGGTTATGCCAGGGAGGTCCACGGGTTATGCCGGGATTGAAAGAAAAAAGCTCCTTGGGTTATGCTAGAGAGGTCCACAGGTTATGCAGGGATTGAAAGAAGAAGGGTCCTTGGGTTATGCCAGGGAGGTCCACAGGTTATGCCGGGATTGAAAGAAAAAGGGCTCCTTGGGTTATGCTGGGGAGGTCCACGGGTTATGCCGGGATTGAAAGAAAAACGGCTCCTTGGGTTATGCCAGGGAGGTCCACAGGTTATGTCGGGAGTAAAAGAAAAAAAGGCTCATTGGGTTATGCGATGGAGGTCCACGAGTTATGCCGGGATAAAAAGAAAAAGCTCCTTGGGTTATGCCAAGGAGGTCCGCGAGTTATAATGGGATAAAGAAAAAAAAAGGCTCCTTGGGTATGCCAGGGAGATCCACGGGTTATGTTGGGATTGAAAAAAAAAAGGTTTATTGGGTTATGCCAGGGAGATTCAAGGGTTATGCCGCGATAATAAAGAAAAAAGGCTCCTAGGGTTATGCCAAAGAGATTCGCGGGTTATGCCGGGATAAGAAATAAAAAAAAGCTCCTTGGGTTATGCCAGGGAGATCCGCGGGTTATGCCGGGATAAGAAAGAAGGAAAAGGCTCCTTGGGTTATGCCAGGAAGGTTCACGGGTTATGCTGGGATTGAAAGAAGAAAAAGGCTCCTAGGGTTATGATAGGGAGGTCTACGGTTTATGCCGGGATTGAAAGAAAAAGAAAGGCTCCTTGGGTTATGCCAGGGAGGTCCATGG